>PYUH01000058.1:489604-516795 GCA_016808085.1 Suaeda aralocaspica | reverse complement strand
GTTTTCTTTAACTATCAAAACAATTTCTTTCTTTTTTCTCTTTCTCTGGTGTTTTCCTGTGTTTTTGTGTGTTTCACAACTAACACAATAGGAAGGTTTTTTTTTTTTTTTTTTTTTTTTTTTTTTTTTTTTTTTTTTTTTTTTTTTTTTTTTTTTTTTTTTTTTTTTTTTTTTTTTTTTTTTACGATCACAAGTTTCTTTTCTTTTTTCTCTTTCTCTGTGTGTTTCTCTGTGTTTTTGTGTGTTTCACAACTAAACAACAATAGGAAGGTAGTTAGGTAGGTAGATAGATAGAGTTAAACAACAAGGTGGACATGGTTGTCTGAAGTTTGATGCTTCCATTGATCTGTACGCTTATCCTCAACACTTCCCCTCATTTTTATCTATTATCTATTTGATTTGATTGGTCAACTTTTCGTCTTCCACTTGTAGTAATATTATAGCAATAGTGTGTGGAGAGGTAAGGGGAGAGACCGAAGCGGGGTTCTCCACTGATACAGATACTGATACAAATGGCCAAAACACCATTTGTGGTTGACATACATACCCTTACCCTTACCCTTCTTCCTATTCAGTTTCCGCTTATTACCCTAACTTTATTTCTTTTTTAGTTTTCCTTTTATTTCCCATCACAAACCTACAAAGCTTATTTTGGAGGTGATGAAGCCTGACGCCAATGATTCTTCTGTCATAGGAGAAGATGCCTCCTACTGTGTTAAAACGCACAATCACGCTCTCCTTGATTCTTCTTCTAAACCCTCTTCTACTCAATTAATTCACAACTCTTGCGTTTCCACACATACTAACTTTCATCACCATTCTGAAGATCCTACCTCCCATTCTGTCACTACTCACTTTACTACTACTACTACTACTATTACTAATGGTGCCGCATCTGACCCTGATTCCGTCCCCCATTCACCTGCTTCTGTCGATCATCTTGATCAACAATCTCAATCTCAACCTGAGGTTGATCTTGATTCTAACAACTTGGATATCAAACCTGGATTAGAGCATATTGCAGATGTTTTGGCTGTAGCTGAGGATCTTGATGTTGAGGCTAACGAACTACGCAATTCCCCCTTATTGCCTCCTGATGGAGTCAAACACGATAAGATTGTCCGAACTATGAGTAGCCACTGTGCTTTCGACATGGATTCTGTCCCCCTCTGGGGTTTTACTTCTATTTGTGGTAGAAGGCCTGAGATGGAAGATGCTCTTGCTGTTGTCCCCTTTTTCCACAGACTTCCTGCCAAACTCTTCATGCCTCAAAATCTTTTGAATGGCATTGCTGAAACCCTTTCCCAGGTTGTCCACTTCTATGCCGTATATGATGGACACGGGGGCTGTCAGGTACATTGCTGTCTCTTTTCCTCTATTATTGTTCTTTCTGTGCCCACCGATTAACCTGTTTTTCGATTGCCCATTTATAGTTATATATAGCCAATGATGCTCCTAATCCCACGGTTGATTTCATTAAGGGTCTGTTTGGTAGGGCGTAAAATATTATCATATGAAAATATTTTTCCATGAAAAACCTTTTCAGATGAACATAGTTTTCCATGAAAAACCTTTTACATTGGAGAATCCATTTTCATAAAGAATTTCCATTGTTTGGTTCCATGTAAAATGATTTTACAATTTAAGCATTTTTCATTGTTTGGTTGGATGAAAAATCAAGTATTTCAATGGTAAGGAAAATTGTTTTCCTTTCAAATGTGATGGAAAATGTTTTCCTCCCAATTTTGGTGGAAAACTATTTTCCACCCCAAGTTTTACATTTTAATATTTTACTCCAAACCAAACGATGTAAAATGAGAAAACTGTTTTCGGGAAAAACGTTTTACGCCCTACCAAACGAACCCTAAATTGATATATGCAATTGATCAAATATTAGTATTGAATTGTTCCCTGAATTGCTAATTATCTACTACCACTCGTCTCCTAGGTTGCTAACTATTGCCGTGATCACTTGCATCAAGCATTAGCAGAAGAAATTGATGTTTTCAAACAAAGCTGTCTAAACAGAAGTTCTGATGACACTATGCAACAGCAATGGGAGAAGGCTTTCTCACGTTGTTTTCTCAAAGTTGATGCTGAGATAGGGGGAGTAAAGCAAAGGCCTTCCGAAGGAAGCAGCACTGTCTCTGAGGCTGCTGCGGAACCTATTGCGCCAGAAACTGTTGGGTCAACTGCAGTTGTAGCTATCGTTTGCCCAACCCATATCATAGTTGCTAATTGTGGTGATTCAAGGGCTGTTCTTTGTCGCGGAAAAGCACCCATGCCACTCTCTGTAGATCATAAAGTAGGTCTCCAGTGGCTATCTTGATTCTTCATTCAATATACGCTTCTGCTGTAGATGCTTTCTGAAATTCTTGAAGCTAATCTAGATTGTTTTGTTTTTAGCCTGATCGAAAAGATGAATGGGATAGGATAGAAGCTGCAGATGGCAAGGTTATACAGTGGAATGGCTACCGTGTTTTTGGTGTTCTTGCAATGTCAAGATCAATTGGTAAGCATTCATTCAAAACTTGCTTTACCCATTTGACTTAGGAGAGTTGCACAGTTGCAATATAGTTACATCACATTTTAGATGGTTAGCTTAGATGATGGCATTAGCTGATTTCATACTTTCATGGACCTAAAGCTTTTGTTGAGATAATTTACATTCATTCAAGTTGATTGTGACTTTGGTTACACAAGGATAAGGCATTTGTGTGTGAAGTAAAAATAGACTTTATGCCAGATAATTTTGCTTTGAACACAATGATTGAAGATTAGAGGCTTATAGCATTAGGAGACTGTCCTCTTGAGGGAAACCTCTAATACATACAGCTTATGCCGACATATGAGTTATGAAGTGACAGACAGTTGCATGAAATTTGGTTCGATATTAGTGTGTAATTATTTTGGACAAGGCTATCTCATATCTCTGTTTAATGTTTGGCTTCTCAAGTTTAGGAACTTTGTTGGAGTATACACATTAGATTGTATGTATTGACCCAGTAGTGTGAAAACTGCAAATAGATATGAGGTTGATTTACTTTGTGAGAGTGAAGTGATACATCTTGGAACCATTAAGATAGATAACTGAATCTTTTTGGTGATGGCACTCTTGTTCGCTAACAAGCTTTCAGATGCGGGTATTCAATATATCCAAAGTTAGAGGTGTAGACATAGGTTTGGAGGCATTTTCTTCCAAATTTTGATCTTCCTGCTTCTGTGCCAAGGATGGTCTAACGCCCAATTATAAAAGTGAGAATTATAGGTTAAGGTAAAGTGCTCCAGTTTATCTCCGAGCTTTTCTTATAATGGCTGGATAATTACCTTCAGTCCTCGATGATATAAATCTCCATAGCTGTCTCAAGTTCTCAGGCAGATTGATGTTGTTATCCCGGGTGCAATACTGCAGCTTTAGAGGATTATTATTTCAGCTACGAGTATGGTTATTGACTGCATTCTTTTTGGCATCAAATTTTCCTTGTGTCAAAGTTGTTTACTTCCTCGGAAGGGTTTTGACTTTTGTCTGGTATTGAATATTATGGATCCCACTTGAGCATCCTTGGTATCATTGGTCCATCCATGTCCCCAAATTCATAGTTTATTTATTCAACAAAATAGAAAAGAATGTAGATTATTCATTCATCCATTGAAAAAAGGATGTTAGTTTGCCACCAATGGCTAAACAACACAGGAATGGGGTTACTTATTATTGCGTTTTGACTTTTAGAATATTCTTAAGGTGCTAAACATTCTAAGTACTTCCTTGCTGTTTTTATATATGCTTAGATCCTGGAACAATATTCTTGATTTGATTTGATTTTCTTTTTACATTTTTGGATTGCTATCTATTCCCTTATCTAAAGAGGGTTTGTTGATGTCCTATAAAGGCTAAAATAATACTTGTGGTTTATTTTGAATATGCTATTCTGCTATTGAAGGATTAGGTTTCTGAAAAAGCTGCCGAGGTCTGTGAAAGAAGTTAAATTCACTCTTGTTAACTTGTAGAATATGATTTATCTCATTAGGATGCAGGCTGATCAGCAATCACAGCTTGGTTCACATAATAGGATGGGTAGGACTTTTGACATCAACTGATGTGTTTGTTGTATGATTTCCTACAATTTAATTCAAGTTTATTGAATTGAGGATTAAGAAAAATTGCAAACATAAAACAGTATATTAGGTATTCATAGAGAAGCAGAGTACCTTTAGTTGATGACATAATTTGTCCATGGTACATGGTTGGTGATTGAAGGCCTATGTCCTAAGTAGGTTCCACCAGGTTAAATACTATGTTGGGACTGGAAGAATTCATTAAGAAGTAGCTTGCAACCTTTAAAATAATTGTAGCAAATTGATATTTAATGCCTATTAGGGCTGTGATATTTAATGCTGCTAAAGACCCTGGAGAAAAAACTTGAAAGTCTTCACCCTAGAGGTACAAATTGAAATCCATCAGTGAAGAGTGTTGCTTTCTTGAGGCAGAGTGAGGAGTCCGAGCATCACATTACATATATCCAAGTATACTACGTATTAGATTTCGAGCAATATGTATCATTAATTTCATTAAATATTTGGAGTTGTTTGGTTCAACACTGTGGAAAGGAAAGGAGTAAGAAAAGGAGATAATAGGAAGGTAAGAAAAATCCCTGCATTTCTCTCTTGTTTGGAAAGGCTTCAAAGCTCATTTGATGTATTTGGCAGAAATGGTTTTTAGACTTCCATTATCTCATACATTTCATCTTCAGTCTATGATTGCTCTTCTCCTTCATTTTCCTCAACAAAACTCAATTGATAAAGCAGAAATTTCAACTTCTGTGGTTATTTAATGTTATTATTGCCACCATCAGATTGTACCCATCTAATGAAAATAATCTTTTTTGAGGAAAGGGGTTAAACAATTAATGAAGGTTTTTATTTTATTTTTATTTATTTATTTGCTTTTGAATGTTGTTAGTGGTTGAATATGGGGGTTAGGATTATTGATAACTCTATATAGCTGTTGGTTGGGCTGTCAGTGACTTAAAGGCGGTGTTGGTTGGGTTGTTGACTTGTCAGTATGTTAGAGGTGGTGCTGGCTGTTAGCAGGTTAGAGGTGGCAGTGATTGGGTCGACAGTTTAGGGACTTAGAGGGGCTTTATCTGATGGTTGTTGAATTAGAGGTGCTTGGGACTTCTGGTGGGAATTCTCAGTGGAGTTGTGGTGGTGGGGCTGGTGGTAGTGGTCATCGGAAAATGTGGTGGGGCCTGGTGGTGGGATTTGGTTGACTTGGTGAAGATACAAGTAGTATTACGAGGGTGGAGGGGAATACAAGTCCTATGGTATAATGAGGGGACTACAAGTCCCATGTTAGGAGGAAATCCCTAAGCATAAACAGTGAATAACTCCAAAAACATTAAAAAAGGTGCAAGAAGAATGAACTTAAGTTCCCTTCCCCTCAACCGAAACCCCCATTGGTTCAATTCAGATTAATTCTGTGCTTTTCTGAGTTTGTGGAGCTGTATGCTTTCATATTGATTTACATTGTGTTATCTAAGTCGCTAGGGTAAATACTTTGCATGAATTTCTAAAACTGAGTTCATATCGATTTTACTTTCTTTCAGGTGATCGGTACTTGAAGCCATGGATTATACCAGACCCAGAAGTGACAATAGTTCAGCGAGCGAAAGATGATGATTGTCTTATTCTAGCCAGTGACGGTTTATGGGATGTCCTGACCAATGAAGAAGTATGTGATGCAGCACGAAGGAGAATTCTTCTTTGGCATAAGAAGAATGGTCCTAATATTGCAGCAGATAGAGGCAACAGTGTGGATTTGGCAGCTCAAGCCGCAGCAGATTACCTCTCCAAGCTTGCCCTCCAAAAGGGAAGCAAAGACAACATTACTGTCATTGTGGTTGACTTGAAACCCAATAGAAAGTTTAAAACCAAAACTTGAAAGGTTCACACCCATTTTGGCAAAATGTTAATTCTTTTCTTCTTCTTTTATTTTTTATTTTTGCCTCCTTTGACCAGTAGCTGTAATGAGGTAGAAATATGTGTCAGCATCCAGCAGCATTACATAATCATGGATTTGTAACATAATATTTTTAAAGCCCATCTTTTTAAAATGGGCTGATTGTAGCTTCAAGAACTTGTATAGTATATTTTCAGAGTATCCTTTCTAGATCCCAGAGTCAACAGCAATATACTAGCCTCTGTTGGCATAAAGTTCTAACTAAGAACATTTTATGAACAGTTTTACCTTTAAGGCAACATATCTTGTCTTGCAATTGTGAAGAACCAGTGGTTATGAATGATAAATTGCCCTTGTATTCATTTAAAGACATTCGTTCTGGTTGCATTGTCTATCTTATGATTTGCTAGGACTCTTACACTGTTTGGATAATAATTTGAGGCGAAAGGGAGGGAGGGAGAGAGGAAGAAATAGGAGGAAGCGGAGGGAAAAGAGATGAAGCTTTATTTTTCTGCCAAATAGATCTTTCCCTAACCAATTATCCAAACAAATGCGTTAAAGCAATGCTGCAGTAATGTTTGTTTGTGTAGTCATGTAGATGACTTTCAAGAAATGGATTGCCATTTTAGTTTCATATATAACTCATTAGTCATGTGAGTCAAAATTCTAAGACCCTTAACAAATATATACAACAAAAAAAGGCTGTATACTTTAATTTCATCTTTATAAATTACTCTTTATCCTACGTAACTTGCTTAGAGCATTATATTTAGTCCAAACGACAACATTGTAGACAGTAAAATAAAAGAACAGAAAATAAATACACTGCATTTAGCACTTCTTATCTATTATACTCTATATTCATTGTAATTTTCGAAAAAAAAGACTGATGGTCAGCAAGTCCCGACATTTTAGTAGACCTAATGCAATTTTTTTCCACCCCAAGTGACTATTACAAACAACAGAACGACAAAGCCAATACATACCAAATTACCAACACACAACATAGTTGGGTAATCAGGAAAAGGGGAATATTCTGATATCCAAGCAACAACTGATGAGCAAAGTAAACCATTGCCAAAGCAATTAAATAATCATCCATCCATCCATCAGATGTCCAGTTTCAAGCACCAAGTAATGCTCAGAATTCTTGGCAATACAAATGTGCATGAAAATTCGGCAAGACATTGATGCCTTCAAGTAGTAGTAACCTAAAGTTGACAGGTATTGCAGGTGGACAACCTATCATTACTTTCAAGCCTTCAACTGCATCAATCAAAACTTAATGTCATCAACACATATATACATTTGCCACACTCAACCATAGCATTATCCTTCACATTCACCAAGTTCTTAGGCATTGTTTGGTGTTGTGACAGAAACTGCACACCTGCTTCTTTTGCTTTGAAAAAAATGTCGCCTCAAAATTGAGGGTTTATGAGTTTTATACGGAGTACCTTATTATTTAAAGGTCACAAAACTTAAAGGAAGTAGCTTTGATAAAATCTTGTTAAAAGTCTTTTAATTTAGACATTTAACGGTTTTGTTTATAAGCAAGGTATCAGTAGTGGCACCACCTCCTTGATCTATGAAGTCATGGGTTTGAATCTTCATACCAAATTACCAGCCAATGATGCAGTACTTTTGTTTTGTTTGTTTGTTTTTCTTTTTTTCATATATAGAAAAAGTAATTATTTCTAAAGAAGATCACAATTTCCAGGAAAGGGCTCATACAAGGAGATCCTATATCTCCTCCTCTTTTTGTCAGTTGTATTGAGTATCTATCCAGGATACTAAAGAAAATGTGATCTGACCCAGATTTTTAGTTTCATCCAAGATGCAAGCCTATGCAGCTCGCTCATCTATGTTAAGCTGATGATTGAATTCTATGTAGCAAGGGGAATTTCATTTTTTATATATGCTTTTACAATGTTTTTAATTGTTTTCTTACTTCTGGTCTTATAGGGAATGACTGAGACTGAAGTTCAGAGGGTGCTGGATGTTTCTGGTTTTCAGAGGAAAGTTTTCCCTCAAGTATTAGGGTGCCTATCTGCTCAACAGAATAGCATAAGTCAATGTGCAATGCTGGTTAAAAAAATGACAGATAGAATTAGAGTTTGGACTGCTAGGCATCTCTCTTATGCCACGAGAGTGCAATTGACAAACTCTGTCTCAATAAGTATCCAATGTACTGGCCCCAAGTGTTTGTTCCAACAGACCTGGTTTAGTGGCTTGGAGAGAGTTTGTACAAGCAAAACAACAGGACGTTTAGACATCAAGGATGTATTGAGCCGGGATATTGCTTTGATGGGGAGATGTATCTGGTCTCTTGCTGCCAGAAAGGATAACATGTGGATCAAGTGGGTGCATGCAGTTTACATAAAGGATCAGAATTGCAGGGATTATCAAACTCCAAGTGAAGGTCGGTATTGGAAGGCGTTATGTGTCAATTAAGAATACTATTTTGCCAAAATCTATGATATTATTCTGTATTGGAAAGCCCTAGGCGATATGCTGCTGGCTAGCATTTGATATTACTCTCTCAAGAAAATCTATGAAGCTCTGCAGCAAATTTCAGCTTCTGATCCTAGGGCAAACTATGTGTGGAATCATCTTGCTTTGCCAAAGCATAGACTCTGCCTAATTTCTAAGGGGGAGCCATCCTAGATGGGTAATCCTTACTTCCTAGTCTTATAGTTTGTATTCGGTTGATTTTGGAGCAATGAAAATTTTAAACTTGTTAATAAAAAAAAGAAAAGAAAAGAAGATCACAAACTCACACTTCTTAGAGAACTGTTTAACTTTTACTCAATTATTCAACAAGGTTGTAAGTGGAGATCCAGCATCAATTCAAAGACTTACCAGAACAGAACCTACAAGGTTGTAAGTGGAGATCCAGCATTTGCAAAGTATGATGCTAGATCAACATGCAAGTCATCATACAGACCGAGGAAAGGATGTTCCTGAAGTAAGCAAGAAGGCAACCAGAGATTCATAAAAACCAACAAAGTGTGGGAGCCAAAAAACAATAAAATTCGAAACAGAATGGAAAGGTGAGCCATACCATTAGCTGTTGAGCTGAAAGCCTAGCCTTCGAGTCTTTCTGTAAGCTGAGTAAATGAACAAATAAACAAACTTCAATGGACAAACATTTATAACATAATGCAGTTTAGGATGAAAGAGAGCAAAAAATTGGGAAAATACTGCTGCAGATTCACTCCATTTTCTTCATAAAGTTATACCATAATGCATCCAAATTATGAGGACCGAGCACACAAATATAATATTGGCACATATGTAAAGGATTGAAAGAGCCTATCTGCTGGGTTCCATTTTTTTATAGGAAACAAAAGAAAAGGTTTAATAACATATGCAACAACAACAAATCCTTAGTTCCCAAACAATTGGAGTTGGTTAGACATAAAATTATAAGAGAAATAAAAAAAGTCAGTTATTCATATCCTCTCCCTCCATTCTTCCTTATGTTAAGCCACATTTTCCTCAAGCTCACATTGCTAGCAGCCTAGCAACCACCTTCAACCAAATTTGTTTTGGTTTTCCTTTGCCTCCCCATTCTTCTTCCACTCTTACCATATCTCCTTAAACTATCTTAACGGAAGTAATAGCATACATCAACAAAAGCAGCTAGAAAAGCCTTAGTCCCAAAGTAATTTGGGGTCGGCTAGACATAAATCAATAAGGGAAATTGCAAAAATCCACTTGCATTAGTCCTCTCCTTCCATTCGTCCCAAATTAACACCAAAATCTCCTCAAGCCCCAATACCTTCATATCCCCAACAATACCATTATCCAATCCAAGTTTGCTAAATTCTTTCTATACTTCTCACTCACGTAACCTTTTGGCGCTCTTCAAGCCTCCTTATGGGCGTGTTACTTGGTCAATAAATGCAACCCCTACCTCTTTCTTAATAACCTCATTCTTTATTTTACCTTTTTTACATGTCCACACATCCAATGCAGCATACTCATCTCACCAATCAAGGGTTCCCGAAAATGCCACAACACTCCTAAGTAAGGTTTTTAGGCCCGTCCTCACTCCCCTAAAAGGATAGGTTAATTATCAATAAAGCAAGGAAACTTCTAGAACATAAAGTTTCACCCTTTCGAAAACTCGAACACTCGGAAACACTTAGTAAACTCTTCGGAAACGTTTCTGAAACTTAATTTAAAAATCAGAAACGATTCCCATACAAAGAAACTCCATGCGATGTTAATTAAAACTTTTTGAAAACATTGTAGCTTGCATACAAGTGTTTCCTAATGTCACAATGTTGAGTACCGAATTTATAATCCTCCCATGACCGAGCTTTTGTGCCCGAGTTACATTTTTTCCGGATCCTCCGAAAAACCTCGAAAGATATTTCTTGCTCTCCCGATACCGTGTTATTTAGCTTTCTAGCCATATTCAACTGTGTATGGGTCTTCCATGATTTGAGGATCAACAAGTAAAATTTTAGGCCAATATTTTTTCGGGTCCCCAAAACCTAGAAAAATGTGACTTATACCTTTCGTTTTTAACTTTTGGAGAGCCCTTCTAAGTTTCATCTCGCATTCTCCCCAAATTTCACTTACTTGCTCGTGATAAACTTGGGATAACCCACGACATTTTTAACCTCTAAAAACTTGTATGTTTTCTCTTAGAGGATTTCCAAAAAAGACACATTTTTCTTTTTCGTTATATCGAGACCTACTTATGACCTTTAGAACCCCGAAAAGTTTTCCGAGAACCCCTTTTGACCCTAGGGGCACCATGTAAAATTTTTTCAATTTTTTTTGGGAACCCCAGTACCTCGACAACTGTAAATTATAGTCTTCATTTTCAGCTACAGGAGGGCTATCCCGGGCTATGTCTTGTTTTTTCCTAGTATTTCTCCCACGTGTTGTTGGTGGCCACAGGATGCCTCCGACTCGGTTTTAGCCTCTAAAATCTTGTTATCCTCCCTCTTTTGACAATTTCTAGAAAATGGCACACTAATCTTTTCTCTATTCTGGGACCCGTCTAATGACTTTTCAAACCTTGAAAAGCTACGCAAGAGGGGCACATTGTAAGATTTTCGTCATTTTTTTTTTTGAGACCCTAAAACCCTCAAAGTGTTAATTACAACCTTCGTTTTAAGCTTCCGAGGGGATTTCCCGGGCTCCATCTTGTTTTTGCCTTGCTTTTTTACCACGCATAGTAGGTGATACCAAGACGCCCCGCACTCGATTTTAGACTAAAAAAATTGTTATCTTCCCTCTTTAGGGAATTCCGGAAAAAAAATATATCTTTTGCCCTCCCAATATCGTGGTATTAGCTTTCTAGCTAATTTCAACTGCGGAGGGGCGTTCTCGAGACTTAGGGATCAAAATGAAAAATTTTAAGCCAAAAATTTCCTAGGTCCCCGGAATTATAGGCTTCGTTTTTGGATTTTGGAGGACCCACAATCATTTTTAAACTACAAAAAATTGTTATGTTTTCTCTTTAGAGGATTTTTAAAAAGGACAAGAAAAGGACACACTTGTCTTTTTCGTCATCCAAATACTTTCTTATGACCTTGCGAATTTGGAAAAGTTGTCCAAGTATCCCTTTTGACCCTAGGAGCATATGTAAAATTTTCGACAATTATCTATGGGACCCTGGAACCTCTGAAACCAAAATTTGTTGCAGTTTCAAAGGTGATGACAGTTATGTACTTTCAAGTTTCAACACCTGTACTACCAATATTGACACCGACACACCACCACCAACACCACACAATTAGCTGTCGCTCATCTATACATACAGCAGTGGCACTGGATAGCTATCATCTAAAACACTACATGAGAAAGACATAGCAAGAAAAAACAATAGTGGAGGCTAACCGTTTATTGGATCTTAATTCTTTCATTGGAAGAAAATAACAAACATGAATGAACACTGAAAGGGATAGAAAGAGTAGAAAGCAGAAAGAGAGTGCAGGAATTTGAGAAAAGAAGAGAAACGATAAGAAAGATAAAAGGCGTAGAAAAAATACAGAAAAAAAAAAAAAAACAATTTCCAGGGATGATATGTAAATCAACAAGGCTAGTAGAAAGTGAAATATAATATAAACCAAACATGCCCTAGATATTCTGCTGACTTAATGTTCTTACGGAGGGTAAGTTCCCTGGTTCTTTATTCAGAATTTTCCAGTTTAGGCAAAGCATTATCTTCTTCCACTAAACATAGATGTTGAACCTGCTGTCGCCTATAAATCAGCAAACATTGACCTCAACACCAAGACAGTTTGTCCACTTGCAAGGAATCAAAGTTAAGAGAGGGTGATAGCTCTAGAGGGACAACTTCCTACATCTAAGCAATGTGAAACACAAGCTCAAATTAAACAATGCATGCCCCACCAGCTCCTGGATACTATTGGGAATTGAGGGAGACTGAACAAAACCATATCTTTAGGTGGCTCTGTAGGGTTAACCAGTACCCCAATGTTGCTAACAAAGGTGATGTTACTAATGAATCAAACTACAGGAGTTCTTAAGCAAATGACTAAGTTACATAGATCCTCTGCAACCAACAAAGCACATAAAGTTTGGTCAAAAGACTGATTCAACACAATTCTTTTGGCCATCAACAATCAAAAAGTAATTGTGTTTAAAAGGTTCAAATGACAGTTATCTTATTAATGATTTATAGATGACATCAATCTCAAGAAAACCCAAGATTATGTTAGCAGAAAGTAAAACTGGCACTATCAAAGGCTTACAGCTACTTATTGCGCCATCAACATTATAGCTGCGGAATTGTAAAAATTATCCTAACTATACATGTTTGACAGAAAAGAGTGAAGATGAGAGATTGAAAGAGATAGAGATAGAAAAGAGAGAGAGAGAGAGAGAGATACCAAGAGGAAACAAAAGAACAGAATTCGGAAGAAAACCGGTCAGAGGAAGCACAAGGTGGTGGCTGCTCGGTAATAGTTTGCATGACTGAAAAATAGTTATTCCAGTCGTCACCATCATCTGGTAGGGGATAGGGAAATTGACCAGTTGCACACTCGAGAACAACCAAACCAAAGCTCCATATGTCACTTTTAGCGCCATACGATTCTTCAATGAATCTCTCTGGCTGCACAATATCATTGCAGATAACAAATAAGAAAAATCACCAGTCACACACTTCAATGCGTGAACATTCTTTTTATACATACAAAAAAAGTCATATTGAAAACTAAAACATTTACAAGAAAATCTTACAGCCATGTAGTAACATGTCCCAATTTTAGTATTAGCTTGGGCAGAAGTACTTGCAACCATTGCACTAACACCAAAATCAGTAATCTTGACCTCTCCTCTATGGTTGATCAACAAATTGGATGGTTTCAAGTCTCTGTGAATAATGTGTTTCTCATGATGAAGATAACACAAACCTCTTACTACCTAAATGATGTTGAGTCAGTAGAATTTGTTGATGTCAATCATAGGGTCAGAAAACTAGCTATGAACTTGAAGAATTGAATATTCCATGCTATCTACCTGTTTACAGATGGCAGCAAGATACTCTTCTGGGACAGTTCTAACTTTTTTCAACAGATCCAAAAGAGAACCACCATCCATATACTCCAAAATAATTGAGAAAGCCTCATTCTGGTAAAAACACTGGTAGCAAGCAACAACATAGGGGCATTCAAGTGACTGGTTGATTTTCAGTTCTTGTGCGGTTTGCTTGCGAGCAGCCTCTTCAATGTTCATCTGAATAACCTGGAGATAAGATGACAATGCATATACTTTAAAAATACAATAAATCAACATTTCACACATAAAAAAGTAACGATATAGTAGGGAATAGGGGATTAGGATAGAGATAACTAATCACTAAAAAATGTAATGGAAAAATGAATTCATCATTCTCCTAAACCTTTTGATTTCATATTAAAGAAAAACATGGAGGTTTTTTGTACCATGACATGCCACATGCAAATTGCTGGAAACAACCATTCCCTAAGCATGATTATATGCGTATGAAATAAATTAAGATATACACCCCTACAAGTATGGAATGTTCCAAGACTATAGTTGAAGATATAAACAAAACATGCATGCAGATCTTTTTTAAGACGGTAACGGTCCATGCCAGAGGACAGTAAATTCAATTGTATTCAAGGTCTAGGAGATACTAAAAAACATTGGCAGTGTACTAGGGAGTTTTGTTAAAGACAATTAATCAACTATCCAATGTCGAAACATAGATAGCCTAGTATCTACAGTTGACTATTGGCACATCAATGCATTGAGAATCATGCAATTCATCTGAATCAAGTAGTTCACAAAAATTACCCTACCTTCAAAGCAAAGAACTGATTAGTCCATTTGTGCTGCACGAGCTGCACAAGTCCGCCACTACCTTTGCCAATGACCTTAATTGTGTCTACATCAGCTAAGCTTATCTGGTTGTCCAACGGCTTAATGGGAGGCGGAGGCTGAAATTGAAAAATAAGATCACATTAAGCAGAAAATGAAGCAATCAAAGGCCTTGACCACGAAAGTTAGGACAGCTAGATGAACGAAAACTAAAAAAGTTTTTGACTTTGAGTTAGTCCACTGTATAAATTAGAGAGTTAGACATGGAGTAAATTGGTAATTATGAAATCAGAGTGTAAGCATCCAATCCTTAGCAACAAGATCATTCATATAAAAAAAAAACTATTTGAAGTAGAAATCAGTTTCTAAAAAGTAAAATAATTACAGCAAAAAATGATAGCAAGTGAATTTTGTAGATGATAGTAAACACTGGACATTTGCATTAATCATGATGACGATAATATAATGAAAAGTAAATTGAAATATCAGAAATAACAATTTGAAGAAGAAATTAGTGTGTGATATAAATCAAACCAAAGTAGCAATTAAAATTAAAAATTGAAAATGAAGAACAAAGAAGAATGGAAGGGGCAGAGATCTTACAGCATCAGAGTCAATTTGGGAGACAAGTCGAATTCCATCCTTGTTAACTAAAAGATCGCCATGTCGAAATGTACCACTTTGAGTTCTATTAAAAAAAAAAAAACGATAACACATGATTTAATCATGATTAAAGATTAACAATTTAAAAAAAAAAAAAAAACAAAGATGAAATCAATTACACATTGTTTAAACTTACAGAAATTTGGCAAGAGATACTTCATCAGCAGGAACATCTAGCCTAAGATTGAACCCTCCTTTGTTTGGCATACTTCCCTCCTGCTACTGCTGCTTGCTCTACAGAACAAAATGCTTGAGATTGAGAAAAATAATAATAATAATAATAATAATAATAACAAAGTATAAGAGAGAGGAAAAGTCGTGGCAAAGTCGTCCTTTTTATTTCAAATTTTGCTACTAACTGATTACTCATTATCTAAAAAATAAAATTAAATAAATAAAATCCTCTAAGTACAGAAACTTCGAAGATATAAATTGTTGATAATTAGGACTTTTGGATACTTTCAGCAAAATCTTTAAAAAATTTGCTGAAACTTCATTTAAAATAGAGAACGATTTCTATGGAAGGAAATTTCTGATATTAACTGATAAAATGTTTCGGAAATATTGTAATTTACGTATAACAATTTCTTAGTGTTAGGTGATTTCTACTTTCTTAGGGTATTCTTGTGATTTGAGCATAAACCTTTAAAATTTTATGCCAATATTTCTTTTATCCTAAAACATTGGAAAAGGGTGACTTATAATTTTTTTTATATCTTTTGGAAGGCCTTCTAAACCTCGCCTCATTTGTCTCCTCAAATTTCAGTCGCTTGCTTCATAATAACCTTGAGATGACCTACGATTAATTTTAGCCTTCATGTTATAGTTTTTCTCTACAAAATTCCTAAAAAAGGACACACTTGTCTATTTTGTTATCCCAAGATCTACTTATGTCTTTTCGAATTGATATAATTTGTCTGAAGATCCTTTTTATACTTGGGGCAACATGCAAATTTTTTGGTACTTTTTTTTGGGACCCAAAACCTCTAAAAACTGTGAAACATAACCTTTGTTTTTTTAGGGTTGTCCCAGACTCCGTTTTGTTTTTTCTCAAGTTCTATCTTACCACGTGCAATATGTGATACCAAGACACTCAATACTCTATTCCAGCCTAAAAAAACTGTAATCTTCCTTCGCTCTTTAGCTAAGGAAACAAATAGATAAATAATGCAAATATTACATATAACATGCACTGTCATTTCCTTTAGATTGTATAATACTACCTCTGTTTCTCTTTAGTTGCAACATTTTTGCTTGCACGTTTTCCTAGGCAATTTTTGTTTTAGATAATTAGCAAAACTAATTGAATATAATTAGGGATAAACAATGTTGTTGCACTTCCCCACCAACACCAACAGCAGTACAACACTACCAAACTCGACCACCACCAAAACTGCCCCACCAACAACACTACCACCACCACGTCACCTTAAAATGACCACTGCCTAAGCCTAAGTCAATCATCCCCAGTCACCCGTAAATTCACCACTCTAATTAACACCATCACCATCGAAAACAGAAGGGGGGTGATGGTCTCAGTAGATCGAAGACGAAGAGGGGGTGTTGGGTAATTTGTTTTGGTGTCGAAGGCGTAGATCAAAGTGTAGGTCATGGTTAGATCGAAGACAGCTAGCGACGGGTGTTTTTATGGGCGGTTTCATTTGATGGTTAGGCGGTGGTTAGATTGGTGGTTTTGAATTTTTGATTGGTGGGTCTTTATCGATGGTTTCTAAGATCGGCGAAGGGTTTGATTTTCAGGGAATGGAAGAAGTGGTGCCCAATGGTGGTGTTGATTGAAAGAAAGGAAAGGATGGTGGTGGTGGACTAGCTAGTGGCTTCGAATTAAAGAAGAAGAAGGTTAATTGGTGGTGATTTCAGATGGAGGTGGTGGTGATTTCGAATGGAGGTGGTGGTGGTGGTGGTGATGGTTTCGATGAAAAGAGAGAGAAGGGTGGTGGTGTTCATATTAACTGTAGATACGGTTGTGGTGGTGGTGGTGACTGAAGGGAAAGGAATGGTGGTGGTGTTGGACCGGTGGTTGTGCTTTTAGTTAGGGTAATTAGTTTAGGATAATTAGGTTAATTGGTGTAGAATAATTACATTTTAATCATTTAAAAGAGGGGCAATTATGTTTTTCAGCAAAAAATTTACTAATAAAGGAAAGTTTATAAATGTTGCAACTAATGTGAAACTGCCTAAAATATAAAATGTTGCAACTAAAGAAAAATGGAGGTAGTAATATATTTTGTAATTGTAACAACCAAGTTGATCTACTAGTTACAACCATTTTCATAAGTAACATATATACTTCGTATAATTCTACAAATAAAAAAAAAAAAAGAATGCTTTGCAATGCACACTTGAATTCAAACTTAACACTCTGTTTCATTTTTACTTACTACATTTCCTAATTCCTTTATATAGAAGTTTCTATCTACTTGCTATATTACTACTTTGGATATATAAGTTCCACATGATAATTGTTATTATATCAGTATTTTTATTTACCTTTATTCCTACTTGCACTACTAAAGTCCTATAACTATCTATTTTTATAATATTTACAAACGTGATCCTACAATGAAAATGACATACCTAAAACTTTGGTCTAACTTACTATTTAGCAAGTAAAAAACAATAGAGGTAGTGGTATATATACAGATCACTCCTATAACACCAATATGATTGCAAATTAAATGACAACCAATTCAGCTTAATAAAATTAACTTGCTAGTGAAAACTGTGAAAGTACACTATGGGACTATACAAAGAGAGCGTCAACAGAGTACTACTGAAGAAGGCTCTGCCCAAGCGCCCCAACAGCCTCTAAAGTCAAAACTAATATCTTGTAACCACGACTGCTTCATCACATCCATGTGTATTATGAAAAGGTCCAGATCCAGCGGCTCTAACTCTGGATCATTTTGAAGGAATATTTTGATAGAAGCTGCGGGATCCCTGCTATAATAGGTCCATATGTCTACAAACATCAGAAAATGTTAGATAAGTTGATCCAATTAGTTGTATTGATTGCGTTCTTGTACACTTCAACATCACAACATCAATTATATATTATGTACATACTACCACAGTACCACACATAAAAGGCAACAGCTATTATGATTATTTGAAATGAAAACTATAAATACATTACACGAAACGTGTAGATTACCTTTCAGTGGAGAAAAGCAGCATTAGTAAAAGAAACTATAATACTACTCCATTTACTCTGTACTTCAGAAACAACAATAACGTATACTGTCATAGAGATAGTAATGCAACCTAGACATGTCAAGTTGGTAACAGGGAATTATAATTAGATAGTACGTACCTTGTGGTTGTCATGAACCTGAGACAGTGGAACAGCAAGCAACTTGAAGTTGTTTGGGACGATGAATTTTCGACTCACTGGCAATTTCACCAAAAAAAGCTTGGCACACTCCTACAATATATAGTTGTTCAATCGTAATGGATGACTGTCAAGAGCAACTATATATAGCAGGCAATCACAATAATAACGTTGAAATGCAGCACACACCTTAGGGTGCTTAATATTGGCAGGCAAATATGGATAGAACAAGGCCTCAAAATCTGGCCTCCACCACATTCCAAGACATTCTCCCACCTAAATTAATTAACAGATCAAACTTTGCACATGTGATTGATATATGTAATGTAATTAAACAACATACAACGGAAAGTCGGATACAGATAGAATGAATGCAGGCAATCGAACATAGAGTAGAGCAGTGATTGTAATCCTTAAACAAACATGGAAATTAGATTGAGTAATAACATATAATTGGTGTAACAGTCCAATTACCTCCCAATAATCTATCTCATTGGTGGCTTCATCATCAGTTGATAACTTGTTTGAAAGTTTGCGTCTCAACCCTTGAACATCTATATGCAGTGAAGCAACAGAATAATAAGAAACATAAGCAGAAGTGCACAAATTCCAATTGAATCCCCAAGCTAAGCCTGGAAAGTCAACACAAACACCATGAAACAATCAATAGTAATAGTGTAATAGGCCGGAGCGCATTACCTGATTCACCGTGCCTCAATCGGCCCCCAGGTAGGTTAAAATTATGGTTCTGAAGTTGTAGTAACAACAGGTGTGGATGTTTGAGCAACTCTACCTAGAAGATAAAATAAGTCTCAATCATTACTTCTACATTTAATGGGTATTTTAAAGTCTAAAATGTTAACACCTATCAATTTGTTTAGACTGAAGCATATTATAATCATAATAAGTGATAAGTATATATAGAAAACAAATCAGACAGAATATATTTGGAAATAATAAATGATGATTACCAAAATGACAGCATGAACGCAAGTCCTTAATCCACGAGCTTGATAACTAGGCCAAAGTAGAGCAAAATTAATATTTTTTTTGTTTAAATAAATAAAGGATGATGAAGAAAGTAAGTAAATGAACAAAAAAGTGAAAGTAGAATAATTAATAGTACTTGGACATGGAACGAAGAAGGGAGTAGTGTTTGATAAAAAGAGCATCTTTAGAACCAAAATAGTAGCCATTCAAAGGATAAATATTGATGCTTTGTGCCTCTTGTTGATGATCATCATCATCACCGCCATTTCTAACCACTGTTACTTGTTCTCCTTCCATCATATATATATCTTCCTCTGTATTTATTTTAAGCTCTGATTATATATAATATTATTGCAACTCTAAATTTTGATTTTTTTTTTTTTTTCTTTTTACGCATAATAATAAAGACACAAAGGTTGGAGATGAAGACGGATGCCACGCGAAGCTACGGGATGCATAAAAGCGGTGACTGTGCTGGAATTGGAAAAGAAACACAGTGCAAGTTGGGTGACTACCGTCTAATTAAATGGGACTTTCTAGACTACTTCACTTCAACCCACTTCTTCTATTGTCATCTTTTATGTTTATTTTAATATTTAATACCCACCCAAAAGCTTAGTGTCCCTAATTAAATTTTAAACCACCACTTTCATTTTTGCACAATTTCACCCCTTGTCATTGTGGACTTGTGGTTAGTTTCTTCATCAATTAGAATTTTCATTATGGGAGATTACTTGGGTGAAACGGTCATCAAAGTTTAACTTATATAAATATAGAAAAATCATGAAAGCGTTTTTTTATTATCTATAATGATTGCAAAAGGAATTAATATTACTATATGAGCTCCATTATTAATATAATTAAATATTTAACTTATATAAATTTTGGTGGCCGTTTCTCAAATGGCCACCGCAGATAACACTAACATATTGAAGAAAACACTTACGTCAAAATAGTAAGTGCATTTTTAATTTAAGTGCTCTTAATATGAAAATCCTTCCGTGGCCGTTTGATTAGAAACAACCACTAAAATTTATATATGTTATATATCTAATTATATTAATAATGAAGCTTGTATAGTAATATTAATTCGTTTTGCAATCATTATAGATAATAAAAAAATGCTTTCATGATTTTTGTATATTTTTAAAAAAATATTTCTAATTATTATCTATTTTTACAACCATAATATGGAATTATTGTGAAAAAAAAAATTTTAAAAATTATTTGCTATAATTTATATTTTGAAAAATAATATAATGTTTTTAAATGCCCCTATAATTACTTTAACTAAAATAAATGAAATATAATTATGCATTTGTTTGATAGAACTTTGGTGGCCAAGTATTCCCCCTCTTAATATTTTATTCCATCTCATACATGTTTTGGATTTCATAACTTATAAGCCACTTCGGGAATGAAAGAATATTTGCCTTGATTTCTTGTTATTGATTTACTATATATATATATATATATATATATATATATATATATATATATATGCCACTATCCTAACAACGTGGCTAGGGTTTACAAAGATACACCTAATAATATGTACATAATATTCCACTAAGATATGCATAATATTTTTCTAATAATATTTACATAATCAATCACACCCCCTCAGTCGAAACAGGAGGCTTGCGGACGGCTAGACTGGTACGAAAATCATCAAACAGAACACGCGGAAGGCCTTTGGTAAATATGTCAGCAATCTGATACCGGGAAGGAACATGAAGAACACGAACTTCACCTTTTTGAACCTTTTCGCGAACAAAATGAATATCCATTTCGATATGTTTCGTACGCTGGTGCTGGACAAGATTGCTGGAGAGATAAACAGCACTGATGTTATCACAATACACCAAAGTAGCTTTTGTGATAGGACGTTGAAGCTCAAGCAACAAATTTCTAATCCAACAAGTTTCAGAAACGACATTCGCCACCCCTCGATATTTAGCCTCGGCACTAGATTTAGACAGGGTAGGTTGACGCTTAGATGACCAAGAAACAAGGTTATCATCAAGATAAACACAGTAACCAGAAGTAGAACGCGCGCCTCGTGTCCGGGCACCCACCCCAATCGGCGTCTGTATAGGACAAGAGAGACTTGATAGGAGATTAAGTCAAATACATACCATAACTGAGTGTACCCTGGACATACCGTAATATACGCTTCACGGAAGCCATGTGAGCAACCTTAGGATCGTGCATGAAGAGGCACACCTGTTGGACAGCATAAGAAATATCCGGGCGAGTGAAAGTGAGATATTGCAAAGCACCACACAAACGGCGGTACATAGTGGGATCAGGATACGGATCCCCAAAAGCACCACTTAACTTCCCCTTCGTGTCAACGGGAGTGGAACATGGTTTACATGCAGCCATGCCAATGCGCTCAAGAATTTCTGATGCATATTTACGTTGGGAGAGAAAAAGGCTATTTTTACTGCGGGAAACAGCAATGCCCAAAAAATAACTCAACGGACCAATTCAGAATTTTTCCGTCGCTAAAAAGCTGTTTTGTTGTAGTGCAAGATCCTTCATAACAAATTCAGAATTAAGCTTAGCCATAATACGTTGACGAAGAGAATCAGTAGAGGCGGTAAGCACAATATCATCAACATATAAAAGGAGAAAAGCAGTGTCGTTACCATTATGATATATAAATAAGGAGTTATCACATCGACTGTGGAAAAAACCAATAGTAGCCACAAAATCCGCAAAACGCTGATACCAAGCCCGAGGGGCCTGTTTCAATCCATAAAGAGACTTACGAAGAAGACAAACATGATCAGGCTTCGAGGGATCCTTAAACCCCAACGATTGATACATATAAACAGTCTCATTTAAATGCCCATGTAAAAAAGCATTCTTAACATCCAATTGATGAATAGGCCAAGAATAAGAAAGAGCAATGGTGAGAACTAATCGTACCGTTGCTGGCTTCACAACAAGACTAAATGTCTCATCACAATCAACCCCTTCCCGTTGACACTGCCCATCACCCACAAGCCGAGCTTTATAGCGCTCAAAGGGACCATCTAAGTTCTTTTTATGCCGAAAAATCCATAAGGAACGAATAACATTCACATTAGGAGGGCGTGGAACTAAATCCCAAGTCCCATTTTCAATTAGAGCATTAAATTCATCTTGCATAGCATGTTTCTAGTTTGGGTCATTAAGTGCATGGATAGGTGTTTTGGGTAAGGGAGATATAGTGGTAGCAGTGGCACTTAATGAGTGATTATAATATTTAGGATTCGGCTTTAAAATCCCGTGTTGACTACAAGTAGCCATACGCCGGGAGGTAGATGGAGTGGGGCTTTAGAGTGGGGAACGTAGGGGAGGAGGGACATAAGGATTAGGGCTACGAGGGAGGAGAGGGGAGGAAGAGGGCTGCGTGGGGGAGTGAGGCAGTAAAGGCCGCAGGGTGGCTGCGGTGGGGGAGCAAGGACCGCAGAGTGGCTGCAGTGCAGGCTGTGGGGGTGAAGGAGGAGTGGTATGAGGCTGTGGGGGCCACGGGGTGGCTGTGGGTTGGGAGAAGGAGCCACGGTGTGGCTTTGGGGAAGGCTATCCAGGTGAGGGAGTAGGGGAAAAAGGAATAGGAGAGGAAGGAGGTGCATGGGAGTGATCATGCATGACATGACTACGTAGCATAGGATTTGTTAAGAGTGGACTAGCATCCTGTAGAAAGTCATAGGAAGAAGCAGTGGGTTTGTGAATATTAGAATATGGAAAAACCGAGTCATCAAACCATACATGACGAGCAATGATAATTTTTCTAGTGGAGATGTCATAACATTTATATCCACGATGATTAGAAGGATAACCTAAAAAGACACATGGAGTAGCTCGAGGTTGAAGTTTGTGAATTTGTGTAGACGGGAAAGAGGAAAGCACAAACACCCAAATGTGCGTAAGTGAGAATATGTCGGGGTCTTTTGATAAAGAATTTGAGTAGGAGATTGATAATCAAGAACTTTGGAAGGAAGGATGTTTAAAAGATACGTAGCCATTTCCAAAGCATGGTGCCAAAAGGAGGGTGGAAGAGAGGCATGACAAAGTAAAGCACGAACAATATTATTTATTGTTTTGATTTTTCTTTTGACTTTGCCATTTTTTTGGAGATGTTTTAGGATATGAGAAACGAAAAACCATACCATTTTGAGCACAAAAAGTATGAAAGGAGTCATTATCAAATTCACGACCATTGTCACATTGAAACGCCTTAATGTCACGTTGGAATTGGGTTTTAATATAAGTGCGGAGTTTGAGGAAATTACGAAACACCTGAGATTTCTGAGAGAGTGGAACAGCCCATAAAAAATTAGAAAAATCATCAAGGAATAAGACATAATACTGATGACCAGAAGTGCTAGCCACAGGAGAAGTCCACAAATCACTATGTATGATGTCAAAAGGCATAATAGTAAATGATGTAGAGTCATAAAAAAGAGATTTCATTAATTTACCCAAAGGGCAGGAATGACATACATGAGACCGAGCCTTATTACAATTAATGAGATTATGACTACGTAAAGAATTTAAAATAGCATCGCCTGGATGACCCAAGCGGGAGTGCCATACACTAGGAGAGATAGTAACAAAAGAAGAAGATGAGAGTGGTGGAATGGCTCGAAATGATGTAGTCATGGGATATAGGTCGCCATTGCTATCACACCTCAGGATTTTGCTCCCCGTCTGTAAATCCTTCACAGAAAAGCCAAAAGGATCAAACTCAACAGAGACCATATTATCAGTAGTGAATTTTCGAACAGAGATAAGGTTTTTGATAAGTTTAGGAGCGTGAAGGACATTTTTAAGTTGTAGGGATGAAGTATGTATAGGAAGGGAGGCACTACCATAACCGAAAACTGGAATCATGCTACCATCACCAACAAAAATTGCATTAAATTTATTATTGCTCAATTGAAAATAGGAAGAGAGATTACCTGAAGAGTTTGTCATGTGCGAGGTAGCGCCCGTATCCATGTAGAAGTTATCATCGGGAACGTAAAGAGACATGGTGTGCATGGCTTGGTTAATGTCTGTAGTAGCATAGGGAGGAAAAGATGGCATGGGTGCCGTATAAAACGACTGAGTAGGATGTGGACCAAGCAATCCAGGTTGGGACGAAGGATTGGGGCCTTTGATGTTAGGACGTGGATTCCACGATAGCGAAGCAGGGGCCACGGTAGGATAAGGACACGGAGGAACAGCCCAAGGCTGTTGTCCCCAAGGCGCCCATGAAAAATAAAAGGGCTGTGGCGTGGTGGCAACAGGCTGTGACAAGATGTTGGACCGCTGAGCAGGGCGAGAATTATAGCTGCGATTTCGGCCCCCTTTGTTGCGGTTATTCCTGCGACCACGAGACTACGTATTTGTGCGTGACTGTGAAGAGGTAGAGCCATGAGTTTCACTTGAAGGAAGAGAAGAAGAGTGGGTAAGGAGAGCAGCATCAGAGGAGGACACGACATCGGTGGAGTCGACCCGACTTTGTTCTTCAAGTTCGAGCATCGAACTCAAGGAGTCAAACGAAGGGAGGGGATTAAGGTGTTGAATGGACGTGCGAAACTGACGATACTCATCAGAGAGACCCTTTAATGGCTGAAGTGCCATGCAATTGTCAGATATTTCATCACCAACATTACGGAGGCTGTCGGCCAACACCTTGAGACGCGTGCAATATGGTTTTACACCATTTAATTGGTCCAACCGGGTTTGAGAGAACTACGCATCCAAGTGTAATGCACGAATGATTTGTTATTAACTTATTATTGAAAAAATTCACCACGCGATTCCACGCATCCATAGCCTTGTCATTATGGTGAAGAATGGAGTTGAGAAGATCAGAGGAGATGGTGGCGTAAATCCATTGACGTACAATGTCGTCCAAACGTTGCCAAAGAATAGGGTGCTTGGAGGAGGCTGACAAAGACGTAGCGTCGGCGGAAGGTAGTATATGATCAATAACCAAGTTTGCACGACAATGAAGTTGGAACAAGGTAGACCAATTGTTGAATTGAGTGCCATCATAGTCAAGAACAACCGGGACGCTAGCCTTGATGTTAGTCACGAGAGTAGCGGGGTCTAGTTTAGAAGTGTCAGCCATGGAAGAGGAAGGGAGAAAGACAGTGGAAGCAAAGAGGAGGAAGAAGCCCTTTGGCTCTGATACCATGAAAGAATATTTGCCTTAATGTCTTCTTATTGATTTATAGAATATATATATGTCACTATCCTAATAACGTGGCTAGGGTTTACAAAGATACACCTAATAATATGTACATAATATTCCACTAAGATATGCATAATACTTTTCTAATAATATTTACATAATCTATCATGGAACACAAATAGTACTTTAGACAAATTGGATTTACATGATGGCTGAGGTGTTTACACTTATTTTGGCCTACAACATTACCTCCTGTGATATTAGGCAAAATTCGCAACATATAAACTAATATATGCCTAACTTGCATATATATTAGATAATGACATGTATTTTCTTAGGTATTTCTATCCAAACTAATTCCCATGAAGCTCGTAGAATGTTTAAAAGAGATACTAAAAAAAGCAATGCTTTATGTTCATGTTCATCTATCCTCTAAGAATGGGTATAATTAACAACATGCATGTCCACAGACGTTGATCTGAATGTACCACTTACAATAGTTTCAATATATACAATTACTTAAAGATGGTATTGGAGTATATGTTTAATACTTTATAGTGTATGCTTGTCAAAATCAATGAGAATTTGATTGTAACCCTACTGGTATTGCATCTAAACATACAATACCAACATTTTCAGAAATGATTGCAAATTGACTTCATCATTTATTGTGATATAAAAGAAGTTGAGGATTGAGGAGGGGTGATAAATATATTGTAAATATATGCAAAATTTTGCCTATATCAGCTCATCTAGTGTGTTGTTTGCCAAAAATTGCAACAATTGACATTTTCTAACTTGAATATATGCTGCGGTTTTTGCCTTGATAGTGGCATTTAGTCAGTTTTAATTAAAGATTCAAATAGTGCGTTTTTTTTTTTTACCAAAAATCGCAGCACATAAGGTGATATACATGGGGTGGAAAACCATTTTCTACCATATTGGAAATTAGAAGGAAAATATCTTCCTTTACAATTAAAGTAATTGTGAAAATGTTTCAAATGTAAAATTATTTTACTTGCAACCAAACAACGGAAATTTTTCATGAAAATGAGTTTTCCAATGTAAAAAAATTTTCATGCCCCTTTTACTTGGGAATAGGCCTGATTATTGGACAGGGTTGTCCATTGGACATAAGGGTCGGGCTAAAATAAAAGACCTTTTAAAGGGTCGGGTTTTAAATAGACAGGGTTATTAATAATTTACTTTTCACAGGGTTTTTATTGGATTACAATGGCAGCCCAATTATGACTCAAGTTTTAATAAGGTTCATACTGCATCCACAACTATTCTTAAACCTCAACCATAAGCTTAAGTTTTGGTTGAGTTGGTCCTCTAATATTTTTTTCTATCTTTTTCGTATAATTGGACACCTTAGATTAATAATGAAGTTTGTATGGGGCATTAAGAGCTTGTAGTGGACATTCTCCAATATCTCAATAGTTGATTTGTTTGAAGAAGAATTTGTTTGATTGTGTTGGGATTGAGAAAAGAAAAAATGAAAATTTTCATAACACACAAATGTTATGAGAGGTAAAATCCAAAAAACAGAAACATTTGCATAAGAAAAAAAAAGGACACCATCAACCTTAAAGCTTACGTTTTTTAAGGAAGGAAAAATTAAAAAAAAGTAAGAATGAGAGAAATAGGAATATAAAAATAAGAAAAAGAAAAAAAAAATGTTGTTGGATAGGAATAAAAAAAAAAAAAAAAAAAAA
>PYUH01000058.1:423247-482667 GCA_016808085.1 Suaeda aralocaspica | reverse complement strand
TTTTGTTGGCATTTTACCTTGACTCTTTTTTAGATTACACACAACAGGATCTTACGGCTCAATGCTCAATTATGTTATGACTTTGTGTCCAAAATGCATCTTTTATTGTTTTCTGCCCTCCACTTTGGAATTCTAAACCATCTCATATGTCTCTTTATCACTTTACCATTTTAAGGCTTTAATGCGATTTCTCACTCTCGACTCTCGTGACCCACCAATCATCGTAATAAAATAAAAACTTCAACATCTTTGACTCTTGTGTTAAAACATGGCTGGAATATAGCCTTTTGTTTTCTGGCTTTTTGAAAGAACACGTCGGACTAAAACACATCCATTTTATCGCTATTTTTATGCTGACAGTTTATAATATTTGAGAATGTCTCACGCTTGTATAAAAGAATAATGAGAAGCTAGAAAATTATGGGAATTGAAGTTCATAATCATATAGATGATTCACGTGTGAGGTAGGAAATAAAGGCTGTAAACTATGATTAAACAATTAGTCAGTGGCTAGCTTATTCAAACAATCTTGTTTGGTGAAGAAACTTGATTAGAGGATGCTTCGTGTATAAAAAATTAAGCAAATAAGGGTGGGTGACCCCGTATTTACCTTTGCCCCCACTAGTCTTCTTATTTCCTCCGCCTTCACCCCTCGCTCTTCCTCCTGATCCCCTACCCCCACATTTCCGTTGGTCCTACTTCCTCCTCATCTCAGTCTTTTCCACACTACCTATCCTCCTTCGCTTACACACACAATCCGCTGCACTTCTCCGTGCCTCGTGGATATGGTCTTATCCCTTTGCTACCGGTCCCTCTTTCTCTTCCCTCCTCTGTTCTCACCTCTTCCCTGCTTTGTTCACATCCCTGTTTTTTCTTTGTTGTCTTCCATTTTCTCTTCGATTTCGATCTACCTACCTTGTCCTCCCTTCCCCGTACCCCTCATTTTCCTTCTTCTTTTGACATACCTTTCCCCCGCCTCCCACTCCCATCCTCACCTTATATCTCCTCTTAATTCCTATGCCAACCCTCGTCCTTTGTATTCCCCCCTCTTTAATCTCTTTCTCTTTCAGTCTAAGTAGCTCGCTCTCTCCTCGCACTTGTTTCCCCTCCCACATCGGGCTCTTACTCTTTTTTTTTACCTCCCCGTCCTCCTCTTTCTCTCCCCCCCCCCCCTCATGTTCTTTTTTTACTAGCTTCCCTCGTATTTCTCGTTTTCTTCCTCTGCCTTCGCTCTACTTCTCTTCCTCTGCTATTTTCTCATTCTGCTTTCACCCGGAACATTCCTCGCCAACCCCTTTGCCCCCCAATTCCCCCCCTTAACTCATTACCTTTGTGTTCCTGTTCATCCTCTTCACGTTTTTTTATACTATTGTTGTTTATCCCATTGAGTGTGTCTTTTTCCTCCATTCTTCTAACAACCACTTTGTACCAATAATTCTACACCTAAATACAGGAATGAAATAGAAAACTACAACATATATAGTATGTGCATTCATTATAAAGTCTACATGATAAAATGCTTATGTATGTATATAAAAGACAGTCCATCGATTTGAATATATATATTTAGGCTACTTCAACTCGTGCCAAGTTTCAAATTACAAATCACAAGTACAAGTAGAAAGAAATGTTGAAAAATATAAGAAATCTTTTAAGAACAAAAAAGTTTTGATAGGAAACCAGTTCATGTGGTCATGTGGAAAGTATGCAAAGTAGTAGTAAGAATTAAGTGATTAACAATAGTAATAGAAATTTGATATCATGAAATGTATCATCGTATATATGTATGAGTATAATAGACGGATCACTAAAAAAAAAAAAAAAAAATAATATAGATTTAGTACAGTGCTCGAAAGTAGCTTTATATAGAGTACCATATGACAAAGTAATTTGAGCCACATCTAATTATACCATGGAAAGGGGTGACTTGAAGATGTGGGTAGAACACACCAGATTAAGAATAAAGAAATTTCGGAAAAAAAGAGTAGATGACAACCCACCATCATCCAAAAGCAAGCAGTGGAAAAGGGTCATTTTGTATCTTTGTTTCTCCTCTCTTTGACAAAGTGCCCACTAACATCTTAACATATTTACCCCACTGTCAAAAAAAAAAAAATTGCAAGTCCGAGATTTTCAAATACTTTGACCATTTAGCCAAGAGCTTATCTTCTAGTGACTTGTACTTAAACACTCTATGGAATATCCCTTCTTATAATGTGAATTAGTATAAAATATTAGAATTCATGTGATTACAAAATTCACACTTTCAAATCAAACTTTAAGCAAACTATATAAATACTGCAACTACAATGCTACAATAGTGTATTCCAATTTGAATTTCATTCACACTTTCTATTCACTTTCGACTTGAACAAGCATTCAATTTGTTCAAAGTTCAAACAAAATGATAGTTTGACTAGTTTCAATTGCTTTTAAAATGACCACTTAAATCTATAACAAGTAACTAAGTAAGCAAGCATTAAGGTATTTATAAATTATTAATTCCTCTACATAGAATTTTTTGGCAGTTTGGAATTTGTTTGCTCTCTTGTTTTCTTCTGTAGTGTAACAATGTTTTTGATTATTTAATATCTATATCCTCCTTCCCTTGTTGCCTTGTGCATGCTCAGTTGCTCACTACCCTAACAAAGATTGTTTAGAAAAAAAAAAAATCGGAGCATTTTTTTTTTTTTTTTTGGAATAAGGAATAAATCAAATATTGGAGCATAATATATGAGCTCTATAGTATGCAAACACAATCGACTTTAAAGACACGTGAGGGTGAAGATTTATTCCTTGTTACTTGCACTAAGTAATTCTTAATCATAGTTACAAATTACTTTACAAAAACAAAAAAAAAAAAAAAAAAAAGAAAAGGGCATCATGTTTAGGTAGCATTTGTTAAAGACTTAAAAGATTTAACATGGATAAAGACCTGTCAACTCCCTCCTTACCCCATAAAAAAAAAAAAAGAAAAAGAAAAAAAGAAAAAAAAAAAAAGCAAAATACTCAAACATCACTCAATTTCGCATGCTTCCAAACAACAGGTTACAGGTTTATACTGCTAATTCCCTTCCACAGACTCACAGTTCATATACCTCCCAAATTCCTTCATTTTATTATGTCATGTTTTCTTCTTCATCATACTACATTTTTTATTTCATCCTATCCAATTATAGCGGAATAGAAGGGAATAAAACCAAAACAATTAACTGTATATTTAAAAGATTTCTTTTCTTTTCTTTTCTTTTTTTAAAGTTTAAAAAAAAAAAAAAATGTACATGATTGCCATAGTTAACATCCTTATCTAAGTCCTATAAGCTCCAAAACAAGAACAATTTTCCCTCACTTCCTTTTCAAATAACAAACAACCCTCTCTTCTACACTAAAAAGTTCAAGAAAAGTAAGGGCATGGAAGTAGTGATGATTTACCACCATATTGGCAACCACCAGCCACCTTAACGCACCGGCACCGACGCCTTTGATCATCCCCTTTCTGAACTCTTCCTTAGATCACTTACCATCTCTTTACTTCTCTTCATTTTTGATTGTAATTCCTTCTGTATCCAGAATCTTCCATTACAACAACAAACCAATCATCAACAATTCAGCCCCATCTCCATCTCCTCCTATTCATAATCACTATAAATCTATCTCACTCAGGAACAGCTGGGACTCCCTCACATTGTTCTTGTTCTCTTTGCTATCTTAGTGGCATTTTGCCAAACAAAACGACAACCCACTTCCTCTTCCTCGATTAGCGTCAACAAAATCAACCACAAGCTGCTAATAGCAGTATCAGTGCCAATGATTTACTACAAAGAAGTAAATCAGTGTGCATCAATATCATCATCACAACAACAACACCATCTCCGCACCACAGAATTATTAGCTCTCCTATAAATACTTCAACACCGGAGACCACCAGGTTACGACGTACAGTAAGCTCTGATCCTTACATGAGGGATACTGGGAATAACCAATTACGGTTCTTCGACGATCTCGAGTTACCAGGTTCTATCCCAAGGCCCTTTTTTTTTTTTTTTTTTTTTTTTTTTTGTTTGCATTTTACCTTGACTCTTTTTTAGAATTACACACAACAGGATCTTACGGCTCAAATGCTCAATTATGTTATGACTTTGTGTCCAAAATGCATCTTTTATTGTTTTCTGCCCTCCACTTTGGAATTCTAAACCATCTCCATATGTCTCTTTATCACTTTACCACCGTTTTAAGGCTTTAATGCGATTTCTCACTCTCGACTCTCGTGACCCACCAATCATCATGTAATAAAAATAAAACTTCAACATCTTTGACTCTTTGTTTATAAATACATGGCTGGAATATAGCCTTTGTTTTTCTGGCTTTTGAAAGACCACGTCGGACTAAAACACATACATTTTATCGCTATTTTTATGCTGACAGTTTATAATATTTTGAGAATGTCTCACGCTTGTATAAAAAGGAATAATGAGAAGCTAGAAAATTATGGGAATTGAAGTTCATAATCATATAGATGATTCACGTGTGAGGTAGGAAATAAAGGCTGTAAACTATGATTAAACAATTAGTCAGTGGCTAGCTTATTCAAACAATCTTGTTTGGTGAAGAAACTTGATTAGAGGATGCTTCGTGTATACAAATTAAGCAAATAATTGGGTGTACTCTTGTTGTTTTACTCCCACTTGAGTTGTCTTTTTCCTCCATTCTTCTAACAACCACTTTGTACCAATAATTCTACACCTAAATACAGGAATGAAATAGAAACTACAACATATATAGTATGTGCATTCATTAATTAACGTCTACATGATAAAATGCTTTATGTATGTATATAAAAGACAGTCCATCGATTTGAATATATATATTTAGGCTACTTCAACTCGTGCAAAGTTTCAAATTACAAATCACAAGTACAAGTAGAAAGAAATGTTGAAAAATATATAAGAAATCTTTTAAGAACAAAAAAGTTTTGATAGGAAACCAGTTCATGTGGTCATGTGGAAAGTATGCAAAGTAGTAGTAAGAATTAAGTGATTAACAATAGTAATAAGAAATTTGATATCATGAAATGTATCATCGTATATATGTATGAGTATATAATAGACGGATCACTAAAAAAAAAAAAAAAAAATAAATATAGATTTAGTACAGTGCTCGAAAGTAGCTTTATATAGAGTACCATATGACAAAGTTAATTTGGAGCCACATCTGTTAATTATACCATGGAAAAGGGGTGACTTGAAGATGTGGGTAGAACACACCAGATTAATGAATAAAGAAATTTCGGAAAAAAAGAGTAGCATGACAACCCACCATCATCCAAAAGCAAGCAGTGGAAAAGGGTCATTTTGTATCTTTGTTTCTCCTCTCTTTGACAAAGTGCCCACTAACATCTTAACATATTTACCCCACTGTCAAAAAAAAAAAAAATTGCAAGTCCGAGATTTTCAAATACTTTGACCATTTAGCCAAGAGCTTATCTTCTAGTGCAACTTGTACTTAAACACTCTATGGAATATTCCCTATACTTTAAGTGTGAATTATGTATAAAATATTAGAATTCATAGTGTATTACAAAATTCACACTTTCAAATCAAACTTTAAGCAAACTATATAAATACTGCAACTACAATGCTACAATAGTGTATTCCAATTTGAATTTCATTCACACTTTCTATTCATCTTTCGACTTGAACAAGCATTCAATTTGTTCAAAGTTCAAACAATGAATAGTTTGACTAGTTTCAATTGCTTTTAAAATGACCACTTAAATCTATAACAAGTAACTAAGTAAGCAAGCATTACGGGTATTTATAAATTATTAATTCCTCTACATAGAATTTTTTGGCAGTTTGGAATTTGTTTGCTCTCTTGTTTTCTTCTGTTAGTGTAACAATGTTTTTTGATTATTTAAATATCTATATCCTCCTTCCCTTGTTGCCTTGTTGGCATGCTCAGTTGCTCACTACCCTAACAAAGATTGTTTAGAAAAAAAAAAAAATCGGAGCATTTTTTTTTTTTTTTTTGGAAATAAGGAATAAATCAAATATTGGAGCATAATATATGAGCTCTATAGTATGCAAACACAATCGACTTTAAAGACACGTGCAGGCGTGAAGATTTATTCCTTGTTACTTGCACTAAGTAATTCTTAATCATAGTTACAAATTAACTTTAAAAACCAAAAAAAAAAAAAAAAAAAAAACAAAGAAAAAGGGCAATCATTTTTTAGGTCGCATTTGTTAAAGACTTAAAAAGATTTAACATGGATAAAGACCTGTCAACTCCCTCCTTACCCCATTACAAAAAAAAAAAAGAAAAAAGAAAAAAGAAAAAAAAAAAAAGCAAAATACTCAAACATCACTCAATTTCGCATGCTTCCAAACAACAGGTTACAGGTTTATACTGCTACTTCCCTCTTCACAGACTCACAGTTCATATACCTCCCAAATTCCTTCATTTTATTATGTCATGTTTTTCTTCTTCATCATACTACATTTTTTATTTCATCCTATCCAATTATAGCGGAATAGAAGGGAATAAAACCAAAACAATTAACTGTATATTTAAAAGATTTCTTTTCTTTTCTTTTCTTTTTTTAAAGTTTAAAAAAAAAAAAAAAATGCTACATGATTGCCATTAGTTAACATCCTTATCTAAGTCCTATAAGCTCCAAAACAAAGAACAATTTTCCCTCACTTCCTTTTCAAATTAACAAACAACCCTCTCTTCTACACTAAAAAGTTCAAGAAAAGTAAGGGCATGGAAGATAGTGATGATTTACCACCATATTGGCAACCACCAGCCACCTTAACGCACCGGCACCGACGCCGTGCATCATCTCCCTTTCTGAACTCTTCCTTAATGATCATACTCTTACCATCTCTTTTACTTCTCTTCATTGTTTTGATTGTAATTCCTTCTGTATCCAGAATTCTTCCCTATTACAACAACAAACCAATCATCAACAATTCAGCCCCATCTCCATCTCCTCCTATTCATAATCACTATAAATCTATCTCACTCAGGAACAGCTGGGACTCCCTCAACATTGTTCTTGTTCTCTTTGCTATCTTATGTGGCATTTTTGCCAAACAAAACGACAACCCACCTTCCTCTTCCTCGATTCAGCGTCAACAAAATCAACCACAAGCTGCTACTAGCAGTATCAGTGCCAATGATTTACTACAAAGAAGTAAATCAGTGATGCATCAATATCATCATCACAAACAACCATCAACATCTCAGCACCACAGAATTATTAGCTCTCCTATAAATACTTCAACACCGGAGACCACCAGGTTACGACGTACAGTAAGCTCTGATCCTTACATGAGGGATACTGGGAATAACCAATTACGGTTCTTCGACGATCTCGATGTTACCAGGTTCTATCCCAAGGAAGAATCTCTACCTCAACACCAAAATTCTGAATCTGTCCAAGTGGATGGCGTGGTGAAGGACATTCCAGTTGACACTTTCATTCTTCAAACCAAAGAAAAATTACCATCTCCACCACAAACTCCACCTCGAAACCCACCAATGCCGCAACCTCCACCTCCTCCTCCCCCACCAGCAAAGCAGCAAAGAACATTTCAGACACTTCCTCGCAGGGAACGAGCCTCGCCATCACCTCCCCCTCCACCACCTCTGCCGCATGGACGTGAGGAGAAGAAGAGAAGTTCACGAAAGAGAACAACCAAGGACATTGCAACAGCTATAGTCTCACTCTACAGTCACGGAAAGCGAAAACGAAAATTAAAATGTACCAGAAATCAAGAAGATCTTCAACCTCAACAGACTCAATCACATTTTGCACCACCACCATCTCCACCGCCTCCACCACCTCCACCACCATCGGTTTTCCATAACTTGTTTAAAAAAACAAAGAAAATCCACTCTTTGTCCTCCATACCAGCACCACCTCCACCACCTTCACGGCTTGAAAAACCACCACTACCGAAAAGTAGAGTGAGGGGAAAAGAGACTAAGATGAATGCAGTACCATCACCACCGCCTCCTCCGCCATTTAAGGTGTCCGAGATGAGGTTCCCGGTAGTAGGAGGGGGCTATGTCAAGGTGCAAAGTAGACAGAATCATAGGTGCAAGTCACCGGAAATGGACAATGAAGATGAGAGCGACGGTGAAATGATGAAAGACAAGAATGAGATAGGGGTTACGGTAACGTGTCCGAGCCCAGATGTGAACCTAAAGGCAGACACATTCATAGCAAGGCATCATGATGGGTGGAGGCTTGAGAAGCTCAACTCTTGGAGAGAGAAACACTCCAACAATAACAACCACCACCACAACAAAGCTGGTAAATGTTGAGTTGATGGGTCCCAAAATTTCTGAGGAAGCCGGAAGGGACCCAATAGCAGTAACATAAACATTCCCCACGCTTTACGCTCACTTATGATTTCACTCATCACTGCTCCCCACCCAACTTGCCCTCCTTTGGTTGGTCTACAAATTAGATTTTCCCATTCTTTCCATTGTTAGGTAAATAAATTAAAGTAGTAAAAAGGGGCTGTGTGATAGTATTACTGCATTGCTGTGATATGAGTTTCTATTCAGTTTGAAATCAGACTCTAAGTTTGGTTAATTTTTTTATCAATACCAAAATTTAGAGTCTATTAATTAAAACGAGTTTTGATTAAATACAAGAATAGTCATTCTTCTTGGAAAAATCCCACTCCATCAATAATATTCACAGAAATAGTTATGCAAACCCGGTTGTCGTAGTTGCATGGATAATCAATCGGGGAAACGGGAATGATATACAAGTCAAAAAGAAGATATGTACTGTAAAGAGTATGAGCTGTGATTAACCAACCCCTTTATTGGTAAGGGGGAATAAAATAAAGGGATACAGTTAGCAATATGTTACATGAGGCTCCATTTAGGAAGAGTGGTCAAGAGTTGGTGCATTTCAAGTTAGACTTGTTCTCTAGAATGAGCAAGTTAATGACAATACTCAATAGTCAGTAATTGCATAGTTTGATAGGATAGGTAAGGAGTGTCTTTTGTAGCTCTCTATCTCCCTCCTGACTCCTGTATCTATAAGTCAGTAATTGTAACCGTAAACGTACAGTATTACAGTAGCTTAAAATAAACTTAAACAAAACACTACCAAGGAAGGGAAGGCCCCTGTGGCTCTGGCCCTATCTGGTGGGCAATAGTGATTTTGATTATTATTATATGTTTCAGTCGTCCAAATACACTAGCTTTCACGCCATTGTTGATCATAATGCAGCTATACTATACCACTCTACATGTTTAATTCCTTAGTATTAGATTTCTAACAATACTTCACATCTATTCTACCACTTTCCTCATAAGGCTTTCTAGTTTCTACTACGTCCTATACAATATACAATATACATTACCCCAATCCCCTTTTAGCAACCCAACTAGCTCATCATTGGACTACATACCACTAAAATAGGGTGGGACACCAAACAAATAAAATTATAACAAGATGCTAGCTCAACCCAACCCAAAATCCATATATAATTGTGTAAAATTGGTTGAATTCTCTCATTTTTTATTATTCCATTTCTTTTCTTCAAGTGTTTACTAAATTTTACTTTTTGAACTTTTGATCTTATCAAATCTGTTTTCTCCTCTTCACAGCTTACCTAGCCTTTCTCATATAGGTGAAACCAAGCCATTACATAGTTACCCCCCTAGCATATCCTATTCTCTCCAAGACGCCATTACCAGCCTGATTAGAGCGAGATTGGTAAAACCAACTTCTTATATCCTTTGCAGCAGCAACATGGCCCAATAACACCTTCCTAGATTTTAAAGCAAAGGTTAACTTCATGACTTACTTGACTACTAAGCAAAGCTAGGACGTACATGTAACAACTTAATGACTGTTAATTCCTAAGGTTTAGTGAATTACTTGACTCTGTCAGGGGACGGGGTGTTACAATAAGAGAGCAAGAAAGCAACAATGAAGGCTACGGTGGAGTGGAGAGATACTCAGCAAAGAGAAGAAATTATAAAGAAAAAAAAGGGGGAAATAAGGAAAGGAGACGCAAGGCAACACCCAAAAGGCGCTTGCATGGATGAGCCTTTGCAACACATCTTGGGTATCGCCACGCCTTACTTCATGGAGGCACCACACCTACGCCTAGGACCTGAAATTGCGCCTTGGGCGAGCTTAGATCTCTCTTATAGGTGCAGCCAAGATCTTACATAGTTTGATAATTAACTCTCAAGCATTACCTAATCTCTTTCCATAGTCTCCAACACACCATTTCCAGCCTGACTGGGCCAATTCAACACCAGCACCTTCCTAACTAGATCCAGCCAAGGTCTAATTCATGACTTACTATGTAGCACCCTCTAGGACGCACAGCTAACAACCCAATGCCGTGTGATACTGATAACTGATAGTTACTTCATAGTTTTTAAGTAGTGAACTACACAGACATACTTTAAGAATTTTTTTTAAAAAAAAGCATGCTTTTGAGCCTAAAGCAACACTATGCCCACTGCTCCACTTTATCATAAGTCAAGCCACAAAAGGGATGGCTAACAACTACTTTGATAGTGTAAAGATTGTACCTTTGTGTCCATCTCATGAATAAAATTGTACCTTTGTACACTCCAATAGTGTAACCAGACTACAAAGCATATGCAGACTCATATTTGCTTAACTCAGATTTCCTTCATATATACACATGAAATATACTATCACTGGCCCATGGTAAAACTTTGACAGTATTTAAACTATGCAGAATTCAGGAGGGGTAAGTATAATCATCCCATCAAAAAACTAGGAAAAACCCCTCTATATGCGAGTCAAGCTAAGTCTTAAGAAGTGCAACTCCTGAAGCTATATGCGAACAGAGCACGGAATAAGCTTATGTAATATGCCGCCAGATTTATTGTAGAAAAATAATGATGTGAAAGATTTAATGTTGCTTTCTGTGCACACTCAGCACCAAATAACCACTATCAATGAATCCAACAATAGCAAGGACCACCAGGCACCACCTCAGTAATAGATAAGATTGACCAAGATCATCCCACACAAGAGATGGACAGTCAGTCTCACATCCTCAGATACATACATGAAAAAAAATACACAGCCCATCTTATCTACTCAAATATCATTTGCTATTTGATTAGTTCATTCAAACTCTAACTAATAGACTGCAAGATCAAACCTCTCAACCCTACTTTAGGAAGGCTAAAGTCTATACCTACCTCAGACCCTACTGCAAAATGTCCGCGTAGAAATATAACATCTCATATTAGCAGGGTAAATTACTAAAATCTTTTGAAACATACTCCTATGTAGCCACTACCGCTCCACAAAATCTTCTACCTTTTTAGTATATCTATAGAATTTCACTAAAACCAAGGACATATCTTTTCAAAACCACGAGCCAGCACTGTCAATACAAAAACGACAAGCAACCTAATCCCTGTTTAGAACAAACACATACAGGGGGCATTGCCTATCTCCCACACTCAAACCAATTAAACATTTTCTCCTTCCTCTGAATTATAATTACCCATATTGAAGTCAAAAAAAAAAATTAAAAAAAAAATTAAAAAAAAACAAAAACTAAACAACATATGTATTGGAAAACCTAAACAAGTAAGATCCCAACACATTTTGGTGCGATTAAATGCTATTGAATCCTTAATCACTTGTACAAAATACATATGCATTGCATTTCAAATATGTATAAAAAATGATGGAAACCAATTTGAACAAAACAATTACACATTTATTAGAAACTCAATACTAAATAACATAAAGTTTTAAGCAAATCTTTGGAAACATCTAAATGTAACAAATCAAAACTTATGGTTAGAAGAAGGCAGTGCCTTTGGTACACCAACTCATAAATGTAGCTTAAACAGCCTCGACCTAGCTAAAACCTTCAACAAGAAACATACTCAAACAAAAAAAATTGGAGATGAAACTACATGGCAGGAAAAAGAAGACGAAAAGGAAGAAAAAAAAAAACAGTGTATCATTAGCTCACCTAAACTTTTTGAGTACTATCCAAATATCCAGAAAGAACATCCATGACTGCCCCAAAATCTGCCTTGACTTGTATTGGGGGATTAGCGAACTTGCAAGCCATATCAGGGATACTCTTGGAATGGTAATCAACCTTAGACTGGGTGAACTTGAGGCCGTGAGCAGTGCTGACAACAACAGTCCTATCATTAGGTCCAATGACATTGCTTTCCCTCAATTTTTTCAAGGCGGTCAAAGCAACACCAGTATGGGGGCAGATAAACATCCCAGTGGAATCAGCTTGAGCCATGGCATCCATTAGCTCTTCCTCAGTTGCTTCCTCAACAATACCATTACAATTCTTCAGCGCGTATACAGCCCTGTCAATAGAAACAGGATCACCAATCTGAATGGCGGATGCAAACGTAGTATTTGCTTTCATAGGCTTGAAATCCTTCCAACCAGACTTAAAATAAGTGTAGAGCGGATTAGCATTAGCAGCTTGAGCACACACCAACCTAGGCATCTTATTAACAAGTCCTAATTCATGACACATTTTAAAACCCTTGTAAAAAGCATAAATATTCCCCAAATTGCCACCAGGAACAATAATCCAATCAGGAACCTCCCAATCAAACTGCTGCAAGATTTCAACAGCAGCAGTCTTCTGTCCCTCAAGCCGCAAACTGTTCAAAGAATTAGCCAAATAGATAGGAAGCTCAGCAGTAACCTCCCTAATGAGCTGCATACATCCATCAAAATCGGTATCGAGACTCAAAACAAAAGCACCATTAGCAATAGGCTGAACTAACTGAGCCATAGAAATCTTATCAGCAGGTAGAAAAACAATAGAAGGAATACCAGCAGAAGCACAATAAGCAGACAAGGCAGCAGAAGTATCACCAGTAGAAGCGCAACCAACGCCGACAACAGGACGTTTCATCTTCCTCAATCTGTTAACCTGACTAACCAAAACAGTCATACCAAGATCCTTGAAACTCCCAGTATGACTAATACCACAATGCTTAACCCACAAATCAGACATACCTACAAATTCTTTCCCAAAACGCTCTGCCCAAAACAGATTTGAGTTGCCTTCAAATGCTGAAACGATGTCGTCGCCATCGATTTCAGGGAGGACCCACTCTTTCTTGGACCAGACACCAGAGCCGTAAGGCCAGTTAGTCTTGCCTACACGAGAATCGAAGAGAGATTTCCAGTAACTGCCGTCGAATTGCTTGAGTGCGTCCATGTCATGTTGAACGTCTAAGAGGCCACCACAGCTAGAACGGTAAACGATCTCATCCAGGGAATAGGATTCAGTTGAGTCAGGAGGGGCGTTGAAGGGCACGTATTTCGCCGAGAAGTTGTGGGATTTGGCGTAGCGGCGTGCTTCTTCGCGGATATTTTCATGGGCGCGTGGTTTTGGGGCCGATGTGGATGATGATGATGTGGCGGTGATGGTGAAATTTGGGGATTTGGGGCGAAAATGAGGTCTCAATTTGGGTTTAGGGTTTTGGAACAGAGTAGTCGTTGTAGGTTGGAAAAGGGATGATGAAGCAGAAGAAGCCATTCTATCTGATTTACAGTTTGTATTTTTGATTTGATGACACTGGTTAGCTTGTTAAAACCAAATGTAATAAAATCAGCAGGGATGAACAAACAGGATGAAAGATGATGGGCCGCCTTTTTGCTGCCCACCATGCTCACCAAGCCCTAATTCTTAATCAACCCATTCCACTTGTACCCAAAACATAGGCTCCAATCATTTTTTTTATTTTTACGAAGGATTATATGAGAGAAGGATGACACATTTTTACACGACATTATGCCAGTTCGTGATAAAAAATTGCAATTGGTGTTTATTTTGGATTTCGGGGTCCTATAACAAAAATGGTTGAAATTTTAACATGCTTACCAATGGGTCATGACTCATGACATAAAAGTGTGTTAAAGTAGCAAGAGCAAAATGAATGTCGATCGTTACGAAATCCAAAGTAGATTAGACATAGGATGCTTGTAGTACCACAAACCAATATTGCACATAAAAACGTTTTTTATCCAGTGTGGAGCCTTCTAAGGTCAACATTGACTAAAAGGTGAAAAAATAAAGGCTATAGTACACACTTTCCGGGGATTTCAGGTGTTGAGAAAAAATGGCTACTATTTTAGATGATATCTATTGGGTCTTAAGTTGGCCCAAAGATGTTTGATTGGCACTAAACAAGTCAATATATGCCATATGCAATTTAGGCATGTAAGTTGATCGTCCGTGACTTTAAAGTAGAGGACACATACTACGTTTATAGTGATTGAAATCAAGTGAGAATTCTCCAAGTTTAACAAATGACACATGGTAGAATCTAGAAAGTTTAATTGAAATTTAGACATATACTAGAAATGTCGTACGGAAGCTGAATTGAAGATGACCCACAATTTTAGAAATTGTGGATATCTGAATACAAAAAGTAGTCGAATCTATTCATGATGTTGGCTGAATTACAAAAGAGGCCAAAGATCCTCGGTGGCGGGAAAGACAAGTGTTTCAATTGTCAAATGTCCAAAGTAGAGAGCAAGTAGAATGTTTGTAGTGAGCAAATCAAGTGTGAAGTCTTTTAACGTAACCATTGACACGTGGTAGAAATGATTTTTGTGTTTAGAAACGAAAATTGCCAATTTTTTACATGATGATTATTGAGTGACAAAAATGCTTAGTTGTCACTAAAATGATCATAAAACTGTGTTGGAGTCTAGACGTTCATGTGACGTGTGTTGAAACACTAATCGAGAAGCATAATGTAACCCATACAAGTATATGACGCAGGGATGCTGATCAGCCTTGTTGGTTCAAGAGGGGCAACGGTGCTAATATGTTGAATGGGTGATTGGTTGCAACCCATATCATGAGTCATGAGTCATTTTTAAGTGTTGAAATTTGAGAGTATCAGTAATCCCTCTTCACAATTCAACCATACAGCGTGGCTGTTTCTCAACCTTCCAAGCTCCCAACCCTCTAATTTTACTCATCTTCACACCATCTTCAAATTAAATTCTGGGAAGAAGGTGAAAATGGTAGCATCTGCAATTGGTAATCTTCAACAACTTAATCTTGTTAATTGCAGCAGGAGCTTCATCAGTTTCGCTCCTCCAATTCCTCTTCCTTCTTCACATCACTCTCTCTTCAAAGGTTTCTACTTTTTTTTTTTTCCCTCTCAATTTTGACTATGCCTTTTACCACTGTTTGATTTTGAATTGCCCATAATTATAATTACTTGGGTTGTTGAAAATGGTGAATGTTTTGCAGCTCTCTTTATTATGTGTGTATTAGTTAATGTTTAGGGTGTTTAATTAATTAATTGTTATGATAGTTGGAGCAAATTCAGGAAAATGGGGAAACAAGGATTCAAGTCTGAGAAAGATGTGGTGTAACAAGAAACTGCTGCACAATTCATGTAGTATGGTTACAACAAGATGCAGTGGTAATTCCAGCTCCAATGATACTTCCGCTCAACCTAAGGCAATTCATTTATACCCTTTACTTCCACTTTTTAAACCTCACTAATCTTTCTTTTCATTATTGTTATTTCTATTCTTATTCATCATATCATGAGATGTTGGGTGTAATTTATAAGCAAAAAAATTTGCATTAGAAATTTATCTTCCTTCATTGAAAGTGTGGCATTGGTTTTCATTATTTTTAGTTTTTCTTTTTCTTCTGTAGTATCTGCTTGTTAGTTATTCAAAGTTGAATATCTTGTAATGGAGAAACAGATAGCTAAAGATCACAAGTATAAACAGTCAAACAGATCATGCTGTATGTTTAGCTGCGTAACGGTGTGTTGTCTTAAAGGATCATAGACTGTGTTGTATTGTATCTTTGTGTATTTAGAGTATGTAGACTTGCTGTAGATTTTAAGTCTAAGTGGTGCATGTGAATATGTGATGGGTCCTTTTAGAATTTAGTATCATGCTAACGTCAACTTGTCTAATTTTATTGCAATGTAATGCCATCACCATGTATTTGGTTGCACATTACTTGCACATAATAGAAAATACTCCTTAGATATTATAAGATCATCTCATCATCGTGCACCTGCATGATGAAATTTCTCACTTATAAATAGACAAATATCAAGTAGACTTTAAGAAATTGTAGTGTCTCCCAACTCAATAAGATATTTGTGTACTACTTCAAAACAAGAATGGGTTGAGAGTCTGAGAAGCTGATTGTCACAGTGATGCTTTCTTTTCTTGAGCACAGATTTGGCTAATTATTCTGGTGTTTGAATTTCAACCCATGAAAGCCTAAATCTTTACTTTTATAAAATGGAATTTCACTCTCGTGATCTCAGTTCATAAACTTTATGAATTGAAAATGTGTTTTATATTGTGACTAAGTTCTGAACATGTTGCCTTCTTGAGAATGATGCAACAAATTCAATTATGTTTGGCATGGTGTTGGTTTTGGTGTATTGAGATTTTGTAGGTGTATCTATGAAGTTGCTACCTGATGGTACGAGGATTAGACCTACATTTTGTGTGCACAAATTTTTTGCATGCCTTATGTATATATATCCAGATGACAATATTGCAAGACATCTGTGAATCAAGATCTGAATACATTATTGACACCTTTTTTGTTATTTTGGATTGTTGACATTTTCTACCAGGCGCCTTTTGGATACACCAGGAAAGATGTGCTGCTGATTGGGTTAGGGGTAACTATATTTGGTGTGGCATTAAAAAGTGGATTAGAGGTAGCACAACCTTTGATTGATTCCTTAAAATCTTGCATTCTTGTTATCGTTTTTATTTGTTGCATATATATACTTATGAGATTAGAACCTGGTTATCCTCAAAGTAACATTTTCTCGTCAAATGTATTGACATTTCTACTGCAACAAAGAAAGAATAAAGTTTTTGTTCTTTGCACATTTTTTGCGTGATTCTGAATATGGCCCATGGATGTTGTGTGACTCACAACGGTGTTCTGTGCAGTTTGTTGGTGTTGATCCATTACAGGCTGGAAATGTGGTTCAGCTACTGGTAGTCTTAGGCATGACAATTGGTTGGATATCAACATATATGTTTCGGGTTGCTAGTAAAGACATGACATATGCTCAGCAGTTGCGTGACTATGAGTACAAAGTGATGGAGGTAGGCCTTGTGCTATGTTTCTCTTTATTAATCTTGGCATGGCCTTTAACAATGTACATATCTTGGCTTAGTTTCTCACTACTTTCTCATAAGAAAATCCCAACTTCGAATTATCACAGCACTATCACAATTTTGACTTCCCTCTTAACAAGAGGATGTTAGCATATATATGTAGCAATCACAGTCTCTTTTGGCCTTTAGTTTTGATCAATTTATCTTGCCTTGCTGTCTTGTCCTCTACCTCAATATTAGGAGTATTTGAATGATTCTATTAAGATTCCACCACTGAAATGTTTGGACCACTGTGATCCTTAACTTAGATGGGTTATTTTTTTTTCTGTGTTACCAATTTGGGATTGTTCTTGCTTTTTTTTTTTTTAATTAATAATACTTGTCATTTATTTATGACCTAGACGGGTATTAAGTTTGATTACTATATAGTTCCACTCCTGGCCCATGTAATGAAAGTTTGACCAGAACTTGTTGTGATAAACTTCCTACGTCTTTTTGTCACTTGTTAAGCTGCTCAATATTGATGTCTCAAACAAACAAAGTCTCTTTCTGGTAAACTAGTTGAGTAAACCATGAAACACCCAATTTTGATGCCTAGCAGTAGCTGAGCTGATCAGCTGATTATTATTACTACGTATTATTTTTTTTTTTGGAGGGGCTGAGTTGATATTTGATTGCAGAAGATTCGAATTAAAGATGTGCTACAGTAATTGACAAGTTTCCTTAATTTGAATTATAATTTATGACTCTTTGCATTGTACAGAAACGGATGGAGGGCCTTACAGAAGCAGAATTACAAGCTTTACTGGAACAAGTGGAGGAAGAGAAAAGAGGTGTGGCTAACGGTGAGCAGGTTAAATAAGTAGAGACATGTTTTGTAAATGAAGTTTGTGAGATAAAGAAAAAATATGTGTATAGTGTATGGGAGGTGAATGGTTTTATGCTTATATAGAATAGTTTTCTGCCAAGGCCTTAATTAGCTTGTACATCATCGGTGAGCTAATACTGGTACGTGTTATTTTATGTTAGACACTTACACTGTTAAACAACTTATAAATAGAATTACCTGATTCCAGAGTTGAAGATTTCTTTGTTATGCAGAAAAGGGTGCTTTAATAGAAATAGAGAATTAACTTAAGGTAGGTGAGTCAAAGTCCTTGTGTGAATGTGTGATGATGGTTGTTGAGATAACAGGATGATATCCTAAATTTGGATTAGTTTGTACGATTAGGCTATTAGGGGGAATTTATTTGACCATGTAGTTATGGTACTCCGTGTGTATATATTGCAGCCACGCAAAAGAAGATGAAAATTCCGCTGTTAGTTGGCAGCCTAGGGTCAAGTTGCTACAATTCAAACACGTTTTGTCGTGCTTGCAATTGGAGGTGGGATGTGGGATCTCACTCTTGTTTATTTTTGGATTTTGGACGGTACAAATCTACATACTGCAAACCCAAGTACTATGTATGATTTCCTTGTGTAAATCATTATACAGATGTATTGTATTTTGTATTTTTGGAGTTTTTTTTTTTTTTTTTTATAAGAAATATAAAGACGGTGCCCATACATTGACTCTTAGTACCCTACCCATGTCCGTGAGCTGTGGATGCCATAATATCATAACACCAATATATCCTTTAACGCAAAAACGTCCTACCTTTGAAGAGGCTTGGGCTGCTACAACTTATATTAGGGGATTGATTAAAATCAAGCGGACTTAAGTTAATCAATCAGTTTTACCAATTTTTGTTAATTATTATCACCTATAAATATCCGACTATTACATTTTCCAAGAACACGGGAGGATGGTATACTTCTTGTTGTTGCACTGATCCAACTTTGCAGGAACATGGATAATCTTATAGCAATTGCTTCAAACCCTGGAAATCGGTTGTCATTCAAACCATAGAGTAATATGGTAGTTGGTAAGGTTTTCGCACGGAAGCTCTCTCACTTAAAAAAAAAAAAAAAGTACGAAGTAGTTAAAAAACAGTTACGCCAACGAAATTAGGAGGGACTTCCAATAGGAATGTCCTTGTACTATCAGGAGCAATTCCCGGCTTCACGCATTACTTCGTTTTTATATTCTTTCTCCTAATTAAATGTGAATTGTGAATCCCAAGGCTTTGATTTTTATTTTTAAAAACATGAATAAAGAAGTCTTCTTCTAGTATTGGACCTCCTAAAGTCCTTATTTGATGTCATCATGAAACAACATTATTACTTCAACTTTAGCCTTCTTTTAACAACACAAATTTAGTTTCTCTTTTTATCGTCGCTAAAATATCTTCTAACACTTAACACGTTGTAATTTTAAATTTTCCTAACTATATCATCAACTAAATTTGCAAATCACTGCCTTCTCATCCATATGCCTTAATATTTCCTAATTCCTATGCATCACTCATGATCATAATACATCTTCGAACATATTATGTGGAAAGTTTTTCTTTTTGATTGAATAATGAAAATTGAAAGTCTTTTATGAAATTTTGGTTTCATTCCACCTATTAAAAAAATACAGAGCATTCTATAACCGTCGACCAAACCGACAAATGTGCTACAGTGCTACACATATCCTTTAAATGAGTTAAGCCAAACTTTTGATTTTGACTTGCATCGGTTTTCAATTGATGATGTTAAATTATGATGCTCAATTTTTTTTCCTTTCTAATCGGTTTTCAATTGATGATATAAAATTGTGATGATAATAGAAGTTATAATCACTAATCTTACACCACCTAATAATTTTAGACAAGCATTGACTTATTAAGTATAAGAGAACTAATTTAAATCTAGATGGTTACAAGTTTATAACTATGTAGTTTAATTAATATGATTCAATTAAAAGGTAACCCCTAAAAATTATGAGGTGGATAATGAAAATAAAAGACGACAAGTGAAAAGAAGAGCTGATATATGCATGGATTTATGAGTGTAATCATTTTTTATTTTGAACTTATCCGGTTATCCCATCTATCACCAAAGATCAAATCATAGTCAGACACTCAGGCATGGATTTAAGTTTGATACAAGTAGTGAGGTCTACTTGGTATATTTAAAAACCAAGAGAGTTAATTTCACAAACGAGCATAAGTAATTATACTTAACTATCATGATGACAAACTGACAATCATAAAATTTTCCATAAAGATAATTTGCATATGGTTTTATCACTGTTACTGTCATTTATAATTATTTATTAGGGAGTAGATGAATTGCAAATAGAACGATAAGATACAATAAACTTTGTAGAAGTAAAATTTGACATGTGAGAAGTGACAACATTCTCTCAAACCAAAATCACCCATAAATGGAGCCAACAATTAAGTCATCATGATTGAGTGTAGGTAATTTATAGGGCGTAAAAGAGGGTGAAATAATTAATCAAGGAGCAGAGGGTGAAATTAAAGCAAAATTATTGATTAAGGACAATAATCCGGCAAAACAGCTCATACTTCAATAAAATACAAAGTAAAAAAAAAAAAAAAAAGGAGGGAAAATTAGAAAACACTCTCTTAAAAAAAAAAAGTCGGCTTCACAAATTCACAATGTGGGAGACCACGAACACACATTACACCACTACAATTCTACAAATGAACTTTTTTTTCTTCTTACATAAGAAAAAATAAAATAAAAATAAATCTACCTGTAATTAATAAAAAAGATTATAATTAAAAAAATATATGTGAGGAGGAGAGAGAAAGTAATTAAGACCTTCATTCTGTTCTTCCATCGTCCCCCACCTTCCAGCTTAAAGTTCATTGCTTTTGCAATTTTACTTACTAATTTATCCCCTATTTTTTTTAATAATTATTTTTTATTATATTATTCCGTCTGTATATCAAATTAATTGCTTAAAGTCTTAAAATTCTTTCATATTCATCCAATTTCAAAGAAAAAGACCTTCACTGAAAATTTCTTCTCTTTAATTTTAATCAATTAATCGTCGTTATTCATCGTCATTAATTCAAAGGAGTTGAATTCATCAGCTGTTTCCGATCTGCAGTTGATTGTTATTGCGATTTCAAGCTCTAAGGTCGCCATTGCTTTTTTGTAAAAATTAAAAAAGGAAAACAAAAAAAATGGTAAGTTGTAGCTTCCACTAAAGCAGGAGTTTTTGAATTTTGTTTTGATTTTGAATTTCGCTCATGATCTAATTGTTAATTTGTAATTTAGTTGCTAATCGATCTATCAAAACCCTCTTTTTTCTTCTTCTCAATTATATAAATTATATTGAGAGTTTATTATTTTAATATTTGTGGATTGTTATGGGTAAATTATGTTTATGATTAAAAGGTCAATGAAAATGAGTTGGAGATTGTTAGGGGGTTTTGATGGAATTTGGTTGGATCATGTTGTAAAGGGAGTTTACAGATGATAATTCATATCATATTATTTGGGAATTTGAGTTTGGAAGTAAGAAGAAACGTCAAATTGTAATTTGAGGTATGCAGAAATGAGAAATCAGGGATTATATTTGTATGCGTTGANATAGGGCGTAAAAGAGGGTGAAATAATTAATCAAGGAGCAGAGGGTGAAATTAAAGCAAAATTATTGATTAAGGACAATAATCCGGCAAAACAGCTCATACTTCAATAAAATACAAAGTAAAAAAAAAAAAAAAAAGGAGGGAAAATTAGAAAACACTCTCTTAAAAAAAAAAAGTCGGCTTCACAAATTCACAATGTGGGAGACCACGAACACACATTACACCACTACAATTCTACAAATGAACTTTTTTTTCTTCTTACATAAGAAAAAATAAAATAAAAATAAATCTACCTGTAATTAATAAAAAAGATTATAATTAAAAAAATATATGTGAGGAGGAGAGAGAAAGTAATTAAGACCTTCATTCTGTTCTTCCATCGTCCCCCACCTTCCAGCTTAAAGTTCATTGCTTTTGCAATTTTACTTACTAATTTATCCCCTATTTTTTTTAATAATTATTTTTTATTATATTATTCCGTCTGTATATCAAATTAATTGCTTAAAGTCTTAAAATTCTTTCATATTCATCCAATTTCAAAGAAAAAGACCTTCACTGAAAATTTCTTCTCTTTAATTTTAATCAATTAATCGTCGTTATTCATCGTCATTAATTCAAAGGAGTTGAATTCATCAGCTGTTTCCGATCTGCAGTTGATTGTTATTGCGATTTCAAGCTCTAAGGTCGCCATTGCTTTTTTGTAAAAATTAAAAAAGGAAAACAAAAAAAATGGTAAGTTGTAGCTTCCACTAAAGCAGGAGTTTTTGAATTTTGTTTTGATTTTGAATTTCGCTCATGATCTAATTGTTAATTTGTAATTTAGTTGCTAATCGATCTATCAAAACCCTCTTTTTTCTTCTTCTCAATTATATAAATTATATTGAGAGTTTATTATTTTAATATTTGTGGATTGTTATGGGTAAATTATGTTTATGATTAAAAGGTCAATGAAAATGAGTTGGAGATTGTTAGGGGGTTTTGATGGAATTTGGTTGGATCATGTTGTAAAGGGAGTTTACAGATGATAATTCATATCATATTATTTGGGAATTTGAGTTTGGAAGTAAGAAGAAACGTCAAATTGTAATTTGAGGTATGCAGAAATGAGAAATCAGGGATTATATTTGTATGCGTTGAATGAAGAATTGAGGTTGGTGTTTACATAAGAGAAAGTTTTGGTTTTATGGAATTTGTTAGATCAATGTGCATGATGCTTTTGTTGTACCCATAGGAGTTGAATCAGGAACGAGTTTCGAACTGCGAAAGCATTTTGTTTATGTTGACAACGCATATGCCTCTCATTTGACTTCTCTAGGGAGAGCTTTGGTGGAAAATGGAATTCAAACTTAAGGATTATGTTTCTAGCTTTGGATATTGAAGTTGATAATTTTCATGGGTTTTGAAATTAGATTATCTTTGGATATTACCCATTACCTTGAACACAACTCAAGTTGCTGCAGATTAAAGAGCTTTTGATATTTCATGAGGATGTTATGACACTACTATCTTCAGATGGAAAGGATAATGAAAGAAACCTCGGGTGCTATGTTGGACCTCAAAATATGAATTTGATGATTACCGAGTATTTGTCTTTTCTAATTGACAGAGATATAATTGGCTATTTTTATACGTTGTATACTTTTAGGGCAACACTTATAACTTTCGTTCTGTAACTACAATTTTGCACTTTGGTTAAAATTTCTTTAGTTTGTGGCCTTGTCTCCGTGTCAGTGTCTTAATACAGTTTAATAAGAGGGTGGTTTCATAAATTGTATTCATGCCTTGTGCCTTCTATGCCGTTGCACACTTCTACTTTGTCATGTGATCCAATTATATTTTCCCTTCTCTTTACAGGCGACCTCAGATAATGTTATAGTAGGTTCGAAGGTATGGGTCGAAGATCCGGAATTAGCATGGATAGATGGAGAAGTCACACGTATCAGTGGTCAGGAACTTCAAGTCCAAACCACAAATGGAAAATCGGTGAGCATAATTGTCTCATGTATAAGCAATTTAATGGTTGACACTTGACAGATCTGTTAGCTACTTCATACTTTTGCCAGAATGTGTTGATGTATGTTAATCAACTTCAAATTTGTTGAAATTTTCCAGCGAAAGTTGCTGGTTGTTGTTTACAGCAATTGCCATTTGTGTTAGCTGTGGAGTAATTATATATCCTTACTAGGATTTTTTTATTGTTTGCTATAGTGCAAGAGGGTATTGATGCTCATCCAAGTTTCCAAAGTAACACTGGGAAGCTAAATTTTAGTTACCTAAGCTCAAAATATCATTGCATATTCCTTGTGAAATTGTATTTTTAGTTATTTTGCGTCAATTTCTATTTTATTGGTAGTCCATGTAATTTTTTTTACGTTCAGGATTCTGACTACAGTTCATATCCTTAGGTTGTCACAGACGTCTCAAAAGTATATCCTAAGGATGAAGAAGCTCCTGCTGGTGGTGTTGATGACATGACTAAACTTGCATACTTGCATGAACCAGGAGTTTTGTCCAACTTGGCCATCAGATATTCATTCAATGAAATATATGTAAGATGATCTGGTGGTTATCTTCGTGCTTTGTCTTCCAGATACACAAGTGCCTTGTTTCTCTCTACCCCCTTTCCTCTCTAATGGTTCCCAGAGTGTAAACAATAATTCAGGTTTAGAAGCTTTATTTGCAAGTTGGATGCACCTAATTTGAATTTCTTTTCTTTTCTTCAGACATATACAGGAAATATTCTCATTGCTGTAAATCCATTTCAAAAATTACCCCATCTGTATGATACACATATGATGGAGCAATATAAGGGAGCAGGATTTGGGGAGCTTAGCCCTCACGTTTTTGCAATTGCCGATGCTTCGTACAGGTGACACATTAACAGCTTGCTTTATGATCATCTTTATTTTATGTGTTGGATCTTTTTTTGATATCTATATCTCCTATATAAGGGCAATGATTAACGAGGGGAAGAGCAATTCTATTCTGGTTAGTGGAGAAAGTGGAGCTGGTAAGACTGAAACTACAAAGATGCTTATGAGATACCTTGCATATTTAGGGGGTCGGACTGGAGTGGAAGGGCGTACAGTTGAACAACAAGTTCTAGAAGTAAGTTATCCATTTCCTGTGTTTTCCCTTTTTTGCTTATCAATTAACATGTTCTGGTTATTCATTTCATTGAATAACACTAAATAACACTAAATAAAACTATGTAGTCTGGAAGTAGCAATAGATGGAACTCTTCAAATGCCTATAATCTGTTTGATTTAATTCTTTTGCTCACCTAGCTGTTTACTATACTAGATGATGTAGAATTCTAGGTCATATGGCGAAAACTTCTCTCCTAAAATTTTTCCTTGATTTGGTCATATGACAGTCCAATCCAGTTTTGGAAGCATTTGGCAATGCCAAAACTGTAAGAAACAACAATTCAAGGTCAGTATCAGCCATCTCCCTTATTTCTTTTGTTGTATTTTAGATTATAGTTTTTACTTTTTATGATCAATATTGCCCAATTGCAAACTTGTCTTCTAGAATGGCTTGGTTTTTTAAAATAATTATTAGGATTTTTTTGAATTAATGTGTGATTTAATTTTTGTTATAATACACAGTCGTTTTGGGAAATTTGTGGAGATTCAATTTGACAAGCACGGGAAGATATCCGGAGCTGCTATTCGAACTTACCTGCTAGAAAGATCCCGTGTCTGCCAGGTTTCGGATCCCGAGAGAAATTATCATTGTTTTTATCTCCTTTGTGCGGCACCCCAAGAGGTATAATACTGCAATTTGCTAACCTATTAGGCTATTAGTTTGGTTCATCCATTCATGATAGTATTGAAAGCTCATTTTATATTCAAGCACAGGAGATCCTCTAATAGACTGCATGTTTTTCAGGTTCGTGAAAAGTACAAATTGGATAGCCCTGAAAAGTTCCACTACTTGAATCAAACCAATTGCTATAAATTAGATGGAGTTGATGAAACTAAGGAATATCTTGCGACACGAAGAGCTATGGATGTAGTTGGAATAAGTGCAGAAGACCAGGTTAGTATCGCTTGGTGATGTAAATCGAAAGAATACTTGTGATGCTAATTGTCTGAACATTAAAGTATCTTTTCAGGATGCAATTTTTAGAGTTGTTGCTGCAGTTCTTCATATTGGTAATGTTAACTTTTCCAAAGGAACAGAAGTTGATTCGTCTGTTGTAAAGGATGAGAAATCAAGATTTCATTTAGACATGACTGCTGAACTACTTAGGTAAGGCTGTACATCTGGCTCTATGTTTTTGCGTGTGGGTTGATTTCTATATTTATTTAAGCAGTAGCAATGTGTAATGGCAGGTGTGATGCCAAGAGCTTAGAAGATGCACTGATTAAACGTGTGATGGTGACCCCAGAAGAAGTAATCACACGAACTCTTGATCCTGATTCTGCAACAGCTAGTAGGGATGCATTGGCTAAAACTGTATACTCACGTTTGTTTGATTGGTAACTCTCTTCTTATCACGACTTCATGATTGTGAAAATCTGTTTGATTGGTAAAGCATGCACGAGAAATCAGTTCGTATATTCTCCCAGAGAAAGCACATACTGTCTTTCTCATAGTAGATGCTGTTGCTAATTGCAACATATGATTTGTCTCTCTTATTCTTTTAGTGGGTTGGGATGAAGGGGGTTTAGATGAAATTGGATTTACATCATTGAGGGGAAAAAAATGTTGCAGTTGCAATCCTGGCAAAAGGTGTGATGTTGAGGGAGCAAGTCAGCAAGATGTTGTAGGTGCTGCATTCCTTCTTATGGTTATTGCACCATGAGTTGGGATGTGGGAGGATTTCTCCTTTATCATTATAAATCAAGTCTTCTGGAACATATATACGATATAGTTTTAGCTGCTATGCTATTTTGGGAGAAAACTAAGGCTCTAAACATGTCTATTAACTATAATGAGCTTAGTGCTTTCTATGTGTGAAGTTGAATAGTATCAATGGTATATGCGGTAATTTCACTGTTAGGGATGTCACAGAGTGAATGCTTGATAACATTTTATGGAATGGCTTTTCATGATACAAGAAGTTATACCAATTGGTCAGAACAATAATGCAATGCCCTTGATATAGTTCCTATTTTGAGATATTGGTAATCTTGGAAAAGTAAAAGCCTAAAAGACTGTTTCCAAATACCAGAATTTATTTGTTATAAAAGGAAATCTTTTTACAGGAGAATGAGGTTCTCGGTCATAAGGTATGGAGGAGGAAAATATATTTGGATGACCTCATGGAATGATATATTTTGGTTCGTGTAGTCGACCCCAGTTATGGTATTAAGGTTTTGATTGGTTGAAAAGGAAATCATTGTTTACGACACAACATTCACTGTGTATTGCATTGTAGTTAAGTTAATAAAAAACTAAAGTAGCTCATTAGATTTGCGAAGATAATAGAATTACGTCTCCATCCTGCATAAGGTGGGTGTTTCTGTAGGAGCATTGAAGTAATACTGATGTTGATGTTAATATTACGTATAATGGGTAAAGAAGGCTGGAAAATATTTTAGCTATAAAAAGGCAGGTGCCATTTCACAGAATTAATGCATGAAAAAAGTGTGGCTTGGAAACCATTTCTAACATTTTACTAGGAAAGACCTGGTAAACCCCCACAGAATAGCTAAGTGCAGCCAAGCTAAACTACTGTATGCCATAGAAATTCAGTCATAGTAGCAAAGATTCTTATTAGTTCACTATAGTGTTTTAGCCTTGATACCCATTAGTTTCTAGGTGTGTTCTGTGCTTATCTGCAGGGGAACCCCTTCCCCTTATTCTTTCAAAACTTAACTAATGCATCTGCAAGTGCCAAATATGAAATTTCCCACTGGACATCCATAATTTCAAATGACGTATTCCATATGGATGCAGCCACCTTGTGATCAAAGAAGCGGAGGCTTGTATTTTATCACTTTAAGAACAAGCACACATCAGGGAGCCACATGCCTTTGTGGTTATCGAATTTGCAGACGATCTTTGGTTTAGAACCCATTTTGACTTGTATTCTCTAGATTCCATCTGATATTACACATGACAATATTATCATGGTATCAGTTTAGTTGATATAAGTCTTGTTATACAACAATGTTGTTGATTTGTCCGCTTAATGTTGATGTGGGGAAGCTTAGTATCAAAATGCAGTGTTTTCTCCCCACGGAAAACTGCAACATGGCACTTCAACTTGAGTGGTTTATCTTATAGTGTATTCCTTCTAGTCAATATCATTAGAATATGGATAGTTTTGTATTCCTTTAATTACGTGCTTGACATGATATGTTCCACAATTGGCTGAGATATCTTTTACAAATTTCTCTCATTGCAGGCTTGTGGATACGATCAACAATTCTATTGGGCAGGATCCAAATTCTAAAGCAATTATTGGGGTTCTTGATATTTATGGTTTTGAAAGTTTTAAATTTAACAGGTAGGAATTGTTTTTCAATTGGATAAATATATAAATGATTCTTCTTCATCTGCTTATCGATTCGGTGTGATATAGTTTTGAACAGTTTTGCATCAACTTTACTAATGAAAAGCTCCAACAGCATTTTAATCAGGTGAGTATTACCTCCACCAATAATAACCGTGCAGGACACAATTTTTCATTTGAACTTAATGTTTTGTGTTATCGTTTGTTTCTGCAGCATGTCTTTAAGATGGAACAAGAGGAATATACAAAAGAAAAAATAGATTGGAGCTACATAGAATTTGTGGATAATCAGGATGTTTTGGATATGATCGAGAAGGTGTCTTACAGTTGCTTGAATTTCTTATTATCTATATTGTTGGTTTTTACTCTTCAGAGCAGTTTCTTTTATATGCCTTTCACTGCTTTTGTTCCTATGACAATTTCTGATACCTTAAATTAATTTGCTTCTTTTATAATGCAGAAACCTGGAGGAGTAATTGCGCTACTTGATGAAGCATGGTATGTACTATGTAGTGTTCTTTTGCCCCTTCAAATTCCCTTTCCTTCCCTTCGATGATAATTATTGTTTCTTATATCTTGCCCCGTGTATGCTACAGGGTCTTGGACTTTTTAGCCTGCATTATGTACATGTGATACAACTTTTCTGCTCACCGTTCCTTTTGGTTTATATTGCAGCATGTTTCCCAAGTCTACGCATGAAACATTTGCGCAGAAGCTGTACACGACATACGCTAAACACAAACGTTTCCAGAAACCCAAGCTTTCTCGCACGAGTTTTACTATTTGTCACTATGCTGGGGATGTAAGCAGAAGTTTCCAAAACACCCTTCTTACCAGGCCATACTTCGCTGCTATTCTGATCTATTACTTTGCCATTTGATTTAGGTGACATATCAAGCTGATCAGTTTCTTGACAAAAATAAAGATTATGTCATAGCAGAGCATCAAGATCTCTTGCAAGCCTCGAGATGTTCTTTTGTGGCTTCTCTTTTTCCTCCACTTCCAGAGGAAACATCAAAGTCATCCAAGTTTTCTTCGATTGGATCTCGTTTTAAGGTATTCTATATTTACAACTAAAGATAAACCAACTTCTTGCTTTAAAATGCAAACTTTTGTCTGTACTACTGAGAAGATATACATGCAGAGGAATAAAGATCATCTTATTGCTTGATCCTAAGTACAAGGTCATTTTCCACCTGCCACTAAGCTTTTATGGATAGTACTTCTCTTTAATGATAAATGAAAGAGGCTATTGCAGAAATTGTGTTTGTTTAGTCTTAATAGTCAGTAATTTTAGGCAAATTTAACGAGTGCCAAGTCTAATTTAGAGCTTCTCTGCTTTGATTTGTTCAATAGGCATCATTTACAGGTCTTCTTGATACATTTGCTTAAATGTTTTACTGGTAATACATGAAAATGTAGTTCCTCTGACCTCCCTATTTCTTGACACTAAACCAAGCTTGAGATCGCAGTTATATGATGATAGAGGATATTGTCTCCAATCCTCATTTTAGTCACTAGCTTGTGAATAGCGTCCTTTAGACATACTCACTCAGCGAGTTAGAAGAACCCACAGAAACATATGCATGCAGCACACACATTCTCGAATTTAAAATTTTGTACTCTCTGAACTTCTGAAGGGCCTAGAATTAGGTGTATTGATACATAACTTCTTATGGCTATAATGTTGGATACAGCCTAGATACATGAAATTTTTTTAGTTGCATTTCCTTGCCTTATTAATACTGCAACCTAGTTTCCTGAAAATCTTCAGTTTGACAAGCTATGATATGTGCTATATTGCAGCTTCAACTCCAACAATTGATGGAGACCCTAAGTTCAACTGAGCCTCACTACATCAGATGTGTCAAGCCAAATAATCTCCTGAAGCCTGCTATTTTTGAGAATGTTAACATTCTAAACCAACTACGATGTGGTGTAAGTATGCTGCTTTATTTAGATACAATTCCCAATTGATTGTGGATCAATTAGTGTGGATCTTGATCTGCGTTCAGGATATCCAAGCCTTGGCTTGAAATTTGTGGCCTTTTCTGTCATTTTCCTTAGGGTGTTCTTGAGGCTATCAGGATTAGCTGTGCTGGATATCCAACTAGACGAACATTCGAAGATTTTCTTCTCCGATTTGGTGTACTTGCTCCAGAAGTTTTGGATGGCAAGTAAGTTGCTCAAGTGTCTGACCAGTGCTGATTCTCTCTTTTTTATTCTTTCCCAATCATTGATATATTTATTGAAATTGTATGATGGTCATGATCATTAGTGTCTTGTGTAATGTGAGCATGTTATCCTTTACTAGTTGATTATAGTGCTTTTTGTGACATGGGACATCAACTTTTTCCTGTGCAGATGCGAGGACAAGGATGCATGCCAGAAAATATTAGATAAAATGGGGTTGAAAGGCTACCAGGTGAGTGATGATCAAATTTACAGGTGAAAGTTGTGCTTTGTATGATGTATCTCCATTTAGCTAGTGATCTTATTTTATTCTGGATGACTTCACAGATAGGAAAGACAAAGGTTTTCCTACGAGCAGGTCAAATGGCAGAGTTGGATACAAAGAGAGCTGAGATTTTAGGGAGTGCTGCTCGGACAATTCAAAGATGTGGACGAACTTATATGGCTCGAAGGGAATTTCTGTCAGTTCGAAATGCAGCAATTCAAATTCAGTCTTGGTGCCGAGGTATGTTTCTTTTGTTGACTTGTAGTTTATTGTTCAAATTAAAACACAAATCATTGCTTTTGTTTTCTTTCCTAAGACATCATGGTTTAGTGGTTTACGTGACCTGTTTAGGCGCATATACTCGTGTAACTGTGGTAGTTGGTTGTATAATGTATGACTATGTGGATCAGCATTGATGTGATGATGATATCCTAGATTACTATATTATCGGTCTTACACTGCCTGTAATAAATTAGAATGTTTGTTTCATTTTGCCAAATCAATAAGTTCTTATTTCATTGAGTGCTTATGTACTTCTTGCATTGTCTAGGTGTTCTTGCCTGTAAGGTTCATGAGGAACTACGGAGACAAGCAGCCGCCATTAAAGTTCAGAAGACTTTCCGCTGCTACAGCGTTAGGAAATCCTTTGCTAGAGAAAGATCATCAGCAATCATAGTGCAGACTGGATTAAGGATGATGCATGCTCGGAGTATTTTCAGATATAAAAAAGAAACGAAGGCTTCCATCATTATTCAGGTCTTCATTTCCTTTAATCATGCTACTCTCTTGTTAGCTTCAATCTTATTTTCTCCATTCATAACATAATAACTTGATCACTTCTATATTTTGTCGTTTAGCTATTTAACTCTTTGCTATGCTGCAGACTCGTGTGCGTTGCCACATGGCCCATTCTTATTACAAGAGCCTTCAAAAGGCTGCTCTTACTACTCAGTGTGGCTGGAGGCAGAGAGTTGCTAGGAGAGAACTCAGAAAGCTCAAAATGGTTTGACAATCAACTTGCTTATGTTATTGTGTCGATTTCATTTCATATCTTAGTGCTGAGAACACATTTTGATGCCTGTTTTGTTTTCAGGCTGCGAGAGAAACAGGCGCTCTTAAAGAACTAAAAGACAAGCTGGAGAAACGTGTGGAAGAGCTTACATGGCGTTTGCAGTTTGAGGGTCAATTAAAGGTAATATTTAGCTTTGATTGGGTGTTATTTTTTTTCCTGCCTTTATATGCTCTAAATTTATGCTAAACTGCATTATGTCAACAGAAAAACTTGGAAGAGGAGAAAAGTCGAGAAATTGCTAAGTTACAGGAAGCTTTGCAAGCCATGCAAATGCAGGTCGAAGAAGCAAATGCTCGCGTAATTAAAGAAAGAGAAGCAGCGAAGAAAGCTATTGAAGAAGCGCCTGCAGTCATTAAAGAAGTGCCCGTTATGGTTCAGGATACGGAGAAGCTTGAGTCATTAACTACTGAAGTAGAGAATCTAAAGGTAGAAAACCACATTTATTTGTTTATTCATTTCCTTGTGTTCTCATGTGCTTCTTTGTTTTTTATGATAAGTATTACGGAAGCTATATGCTGTCAAAAAGTTATTTTCCTTAGGGAGCTTTTTCTAATTTATAATTAAGCAAGTAAATCATATTAAACCTGAAAATATTTTTAGACTTCCTTTTGTTTTTCTATATTGGGAAATTGTCAATTATGTAATATTATGAATCTTATTTGATCTTCTGTTTTTTGAACATTACTATTAGTTTTCCTGTCATGTTTTGCCCACTTTTGTATTTAATTCTATCAAATTTTTAAAAAAATTTCTTCATGTCTCAAGATAATCATGTCCATTGTTCATTGATACACTGATAAATTATTAGAGATTATGACTATGAGCTGAAATAAAAAAAAAAGCTTCTCAAAGAAAAAAGTTGTGTGCTAGCAATATGTCGAGATGTTCAATTAATCCCCCACACTGCCCTTTTGTTTTCTTGTTACCTGATGCTTTTGAAGTTTTTCATACTTGGTCGACATTAAGGTTGGATTTTTAATGATATCTTCATGAACATTGCTTAATCTGCTTTTGAAAATTTATTGGAACACGTGAGTTAATTTTGTAGTTGTGAGTTGTGACTACCAATTCATTTTGAAGTAATATGTAGATAAAAATTAATAATACCTTACATTCTAAATCAACTGATTGGACTTAAGAGCCAAGTTATTACCAAGTAACACGGAACTTGAGAAAAAAGTACGCTAAATGTTCTTGACAACTTCACCAATAAAAAAGTTCTTGACAAAATGTATGCCTTTTTTGGTCAAGTTGGATTTTGATGTCACATCACAGTGTTGCAATACTTTTCTTGGTAACATAATCATATGCTCAGTGATTTGATGGACTTGTCTTGATATACAGGTGTTATTAGAGGGCGAGAAAGAATCTGCAGAAGCAGCTAGAAAGGCTTGCTCAGACACCGATGAAAGAAATGCAGAGCTTCTTAAAAAATTGGAAGGCTCAGATGATACGATAAATCGGCTTAAAGATTTTGTTCAAAGGTTGTATTACTTGCCATAGTAGCCACTTTAGTACCCTGAATTGTTATTCGTGGTTGATTTGAGCCATCAGGATGCTTTTGAGTCAGAGATAGATAATCCATATTTAGATAAATATTCTCTACGCAGCACAACTGATCTTTTCTCTGATTTTGTGCAGTATGGAGGAGAAACTTTCAAATGCTGAGTCAGAATCTCAAGTATTACGACAGCAAGCACTAGATATGACTCAGAAACTCTCTAGTGCAGAGTCAGAAATTGAGCAGATGACAGAAAAACTTAAAAAGGCAGAATCAGAATTGCAAGGACTTCGACAACAAGCCATGACAATGACACCTATACCCAAATCAGCTCCAGTCCGTTCAAAAACGATGGTTATTCAGGTTTGCTTGCCCGAATATATCGTTTTCATTGATCATCTTTCCCCCTTTATTTGATATTTTTAGCTGTGTAATATTGTTTTGGTCATTATGTGCTCAAATTTTCTTGTCAAATCTCAGAGGAGTCCAGAGAATGGGCATGTGCAAAACGGTGAAGCCAAACCATTAGCTTCTCCGGTAAATATTCCTTTTCTTTTTTTTAGTTTGCCTATTTAAGTTGTGGCATATGATCTTATGCATCTATATTGACTGTCTCTCCAGGTCACGACCATTGCTGAATATTCACCTGAGGATAAACCACAAAAATCACTCAATGAGAAGCAGCAGGTCCGGAACTAGTATTAGCTTGAAATAATCCAAAGTCTAGTTGCATAGAGTTATCTGATGTGTATCCCTACAACATGCCCTATTATTTTCTTATTTTCAGGAGTACCAGGACTTGTTGATCAAGTGCATATCAGAGAACCTTGGATTTTCCAAGGGCAAACCAATTGCTGCTTGTATTATTTACAAATGTCTTCTTCAGTGGAGGTCTTTTGAAGTTGAGAAAACTAATATATTTGACCGCATTATACAAACAATAAGTTCAGCCATAGAGGTACATCGTTACCCATTTTAGCGATAATGAATTTCCCAAGAGAAAAAAATGTAGGCTCATCTAGGCTTGTTGACTTCAACAGATTCAAAGCATGGAAGTGCATTTCTGACACTTGTTTTCATATTTTTAAGGTCCAGGAAAATAATGACATGTTGGCCTACTGGCTGTCGAATACATCCATGTTGTTATTGTTACTCCAACAAACGCTGAAAGCCTCTGGGGCAGCTGGCTTTACTCCACAAAGACGTAGGACAATGTCAACTTCTCNATACTTGGTCGACATTAAGGTTGGATTTTTAATGATATCTTCATGAACATTGCTTAATCTGCTTTTGAAAATTTATTGGAACACGTGAGTTAATTTTGTAGTTGTGAGTTGTGACTACCAATTCATTTTGAAGTAATATGTAGATAAAAATTAATAATACCTTACATTCTAAATCAACTGATTGGACTTAAGAGCCAAGTTATTACCAAGTAACACGGAACTTGAGAAAAAAGTACGCTAAATGTTCTTGACAACTTCACCAATAAAAAAGTTCTTGACAAAATGTATGCCTTTTTTGGTCAAGTTGGATTTTGATGTCACATCACAGTGTTGCAATACTTTTCTTGGTAACATAATCATATGCTCAGTGATTTGATGGACTTGTCTTGATATACAGGTGTTATTAGAGGGCGAGAAAGAATCTGCAGAAGCAGCTAGAAAGGCTTGCTCAGACACCGATGAAAGAAATGCAGAGCTTCTTAAAAAATTGGAAGGCTCAGATGATACGATAAATCGGCTTAAAGATTTTGTTCAAAGGTTGTATTACTTGCCATAGTAGCCACTTTAGTACCCTGAATTGTTATTCGTGGTTGATTTGAGCCATCAGGATGCTTTTGAGTCAGAGATAGATAATCCATATTTAGATAAATATTCTCTACGCAGCACAACTGATCTTTTCTCTGATTTTGTGCAGTATGGAGGAGAAACTTTCAAATGCTGAGTCAGAATCTCAAGTATTACGACAGCAAGCACTAGATATGACTCAGAAACTCTCTAGTGCAGAGTCAGAAATTGAGCAGATGACAGAAAAACTTAAAAAGGCAGAATCAGAATTGCAAGGACTTCGACAACAAGCCATGACAATGACACCTATACCCAAATCAGCTCCAGTCCGTTCAAAAACGATGGTTATTCAGGTTTGCTTGCCCGAATATATCGTTTTCATTGATCATCTTTCCCCCTTTATTTGATATTTTTAGCTGTGTAATATTGTTTTGGTCATTATGTGCTCAAATTTTCTTGTCAAATCTCAGAGGAGTCCAGAGAATGGGCATGTGCAAAACGGTGAAGCCAAACCATTAGCTTCTCCGGTAAATATTCCTTTTCTTTTTTTTAGTTTGCCTATTTAAGTTGTGGCATATGATCTTATGCATCTATATTGACTGTCTCTCCAGGTCACGACCATTGCTGAATATTCACCTGAGGATAAACCACAAAAATCACTCAATGAGAAGCAGCAGGTCCGGAACTAGTATTAGCTTGAAATAATCCAAAGTCTAGTTGCATAGAGTTATCTGATGTGTATCCCTACAACATGCCCTATTATTTTCTTATTTTCAGGAGTACCAGGACTTGTTGATCAAGTGCATATCAGAGAACCTTGGATTTTCCAAGGGCAAACCAATTGCTGCTTGTATTATTTACAAATGTCTTCTTCAGTGGAGGTCTTTTGAAGTTGAGAAAACTAATATATTTGACCGCATTATACAAACAATAAGTTCAGCCATAGAGGTACATCGTTACCCATTTTAGCGATAATGAATTTCCCAAGAGAAAAAAATGTAGGCTCATCTAGGCTTGTTGACTTCAACAGATTCAAAGCATGGAAGTGCATTTCTGACACTTGTTTTCATATTTTTAAGGTCCAGGAAAATAATGACATGTTGGCCTACTGGCTGTCGAATACATCCATGTTGTTATTGTTACTCCAACAAACGCTGAAAGCCTCTGGGGCAGCTGGCTTTACTCCACAAAGACGTAGGACAATGTCAACTTCTCTTTTTGGAAGAATGTCATCGGTATGAAAGAAAATCTTTGCTTATTTTAAACAAGGGATTTTTTTTTTTTTTTCCTTTTCCTTTCTCAGGAAAGCTTACTCATTTAAAGTGCTGTTAACTATGTTCTCTTTGAATTGACTTTGCAGTTGAGAGCATCTCCCCAAAGTCCTGGTCTATCTTTCCTTAATGGTCGCCTCAGCAAATCAGATGATATTCGCCAAGTTGAAGCCAAATATCCTGCTTTGTTGTTCAAGCAGCAGCTTACTGCCTTCCTTGAAAAGATATATGGCATGATAAGAGACAATCTGAAAAAAGAGATCTCTCCATTGCTAGGGTTATGTATCCAGGTAAACATGATTTTCAATTAAGCCTAATATATGTAAAGGGAAAAGAATATTGCAAAGATAGTTATTAGATTACTCGTAAAGCTGGAAGTCGTGATAGCTTTGTGCCAAACCTCAGTGGTGCAAAGGAAGAGGGATTGGGGGAGTACTTTGTTTTGATTTTGGACAGTAAAGTTGTAGAACATGTAATTAAGAGACTTCACTCCTTAGCTATGAGAAATGAAAATGTCAATAGCCTACTACACCATTATATCTTAAATACTAGACACACATCTAAAACTATAACTTGAGATGTGACTTGTTACTGCAAAGTGAAAACAACCAGTTCTTGAGTGTTACAAGTGGACAATTAATTTGTCCAATTATCTTTGCGTGCTTTTATTTCTGCTACCTATAAATAGAAATTTGAGCGTTGGAGCTAATTTCGAAATAAGTAGTACCTTATGAGGAACTTTATTTTTGACAGCAAAGGCTAGGGCTAATAATATCTGATTTTGTCATATTTTATTGTAATGCAAGACAGAATTGGTAATTTTTCTCATCCTGGATACATGACTATTTAACATTAGCAAATAGTATGTGCATGATGTTTCTGAATGAAAAACCTTTGGAATCCTTAGGTTTATCAGTGTTTCTGCTTCTTACCGTGGCTTTTATTATCTAACAACTTGCAGGCACCTCGGACATCACGGACTAGTTTGATGAAAGGACGTACTAATGCTAACATTGTTGCTCAACAAGCTTTGATAGCTCACTGGCAAAGCATTGTGAAAAGCCTTAATAATTACTTAACAATGATGAGAGCAAACAATGTGCGTTACCGAACTTTATATATGCTTTAACTTGTCACTAATCTCTATTAGACAGCACATCTCAGGATTTTTCTAAACATTTAATGTTTACAGGCTCCTCCTTTCTTGGTGCGGAAAGTTTTCTCCCAAATCTTCTCATTTATAAACGTCCAGCTATTCAACAGGTATTTCCCTGTCATTGTTCTTGACTTGTGTCTTACTCAGAAGAAATCCTGTCACTGTTTATTGATAATCATAAATTGCATTTGCAGTCTTCTGTTGCGACGTGAATGCTGCTCCTTTAGTAATGGTGAGTATGTAAAAGCAGGTTTGGCAGAATTGGAGCAATGGTGCTATGATGCAACCGAGGAAGTAAGTTCTAGTGCTTTTGTTTTCGGACACTCTCCTTCTCGAAGGTTGTGCAGTTTCGGTTGTTGATAAAATTGTCTTTATTATTTCAGTATGCTGGCTCAGCTTGGGACGAGTTGAAGCATATTAGACAAGCGGTCGGATTCCTTGTAAGTTAATTTGTGAACATTCTGATAGAACAACATTTTAGTGATTGCCCTCTGATCTGAATGAGCTGTTATGTCCAGGTCATCCATCAAAAGCCCAAGAAGACTTTAAATGAGATTACAAAAGATCTATGTCCAGTAAGATTCCATATCTTTCTACCTCCACATCATATCTACCTGACCTCATTGTGCTCCATTTTGCTAATTTCTATTCTCCTGGTACATCTGGCAGTCACTCAGCATACAGCAACTGTATAGAATCAGCACAATGTACTGGGATGACAAATATGGAACTCACACTGTATCTTCTGATGTAAGTTATCATCCCCAACATAGTTTCTGCGTTATTTTTCTTGTGATTGGGGTTTAATGGGGTTTGATGGAGTATATTGGAGGCTCTTACGTTTTTAATTTTCAGTTCATAATGTTTGAATCTCTTTAACTTGGGGAGAGGCGGGGAGGCATTGTCAAAGGTTAACTATTGCCTGAAAAGTACAAGCCTGGATCTAACCCTATTCTTAGCTAATGGGAACAAAGCAAGTAACCCCACTGTTTGTTTCTAACTATCATATGAAGTACATTAACCACATGGTTTGTTTGTCACCATCCATCAATAGATAGACTTACATAACCAAAAAGAGAATAATTGGTGCATACATGCATTAGCAAACAGAAAAAAAAGACATTATTCAACTTTGGATAGGAATGAATGGGGAAGAAGGATTTCTGTGGATGACGACTATATGGGTTGAGTTTTGATTCATGCATCTGACTCAATATTTTTGAGATTAAGGCATTGATTATGATGATGAATTCAAGAGCTCCATAACAGTGAAAACTATGCAGGTTATTTCAAGTATGAGAGTTCAGATGACTGAGGATGCCAACAGTGCAGTAACTAATTCGTTCTTACTAGACGATGACTCAAGGTAAAGTGTTTACTGACTTCAATCAACGCCACCTCCTTTTTGTTCATTTATGACCTTTTCAAGCTATTTATTTATTGTTTAACAAATTTATTTCCTCTAAACATTGCAGCATCCCATTCTCTCTGGATGATATCTCCAGCTCAATGCAGCAGCAGCCAGGGGCAGGTGATGTAGATGCTCCACAATTATTGAGAGAACACTCCGGCTTTTCCTTCTTGATTGAGCAGTCAGAGTGAGAAAAAAAGGGTATGTACGCAACCAGAATCCCATCTCAGTCCTCACATCCCATGGCCATGCGTGGGTCTCAAATTTTGTGCAATTCATTTAGCATGTCAAATCCTGTGAATATACATATATATATTCATCTGCACTCGCCTGATTCTTTATATGTTGGAAGGGCATCAATGGTTTGTCCTACACCGGGGGGTCTAGTAATTCTTTTTCCGTCACTTCCTTTTTAGGCTGACGGGGTTATTCTTTGAATTTTGGATGTCCATATGCTCTATGGACCAAGTGTGCTTAATCTGGTCAAATTATTTTGTGTCACACCGCCTGAAAAGGGAAGGGCGTGTAATTTGAATTTTGAAAGTGGTTTGAATTTAAGTAGGTTTCATGTTTTGGGTAGGCGTTGGTTGGGTGTATTTATAGATAGGTCTGCCAATTATCGAGGCCATTGTTTGTTGTAACCAGGAAAATATGTATATGTATTTAAGCTTTTGTAGTATATGATGTTGCAAAATCATAATTTCTTGATACTGTTCCATGATCTTACAATATCCTTTTTTTTTTTTTTTTAATTTTATAATAATAATAATGAGAGAAGATAGGACATCAACAAAGCCTTAGCCCAAAAAATATTGGGATCGACTAAATAATAAGAAGTTTTGAGTATCCACATATTATTGATGCAACTATGCAAGTGCAGCGTAATTAAGTATTTACAACAATCAACAAAGCTCTGTCCATCGAAGTATGGAACAACTTATTTTCTTCTACGGAGTATTTTAAGGAAAGTAATTAACAAATTAAGTAGTTCTTGCTTCCAAAAACAAATTGTTTTTTATTTTATTTGTTTGATATTGCAATATTTGATTGATGAGTTGGAGTCGTATGTTTTCATAACTAGTAGCAAAAAAATATATGACAAAGTATAGATACTCCCTCTTGTTAGAGTATAGATACTTAAGAGAATATAGCATTTGTATTATTTAAGTGTGTCTACTCCACACTAGAAGCCCTATATTTATATACATGACTATCTTGTTATTCCATAAGAATATTGAAAGGTCATAAGTGACTATAATAAAGGAAGTTACGTAAAGGAATAAAATCATAAGTTACAAGAGAATTTACATAGGACACTTATGATGAGAATTAAATGGACATCTACCATTATGAAAGAATTATAACACTCCCCTTAGATGTCCATTAACAAAATTAATGCGTTTGAAATGTTGGCTCATTAAAAACCTTACCAGGAAAAAACCGCAGCAAATCTCGTTTTTTGTACTAGTGATAAAGGATAATTTTAGTTTTACTGAATTATGGTTCATGGTGGATAGCTTTATAATCAGATGTTACCTGGCCTTATTCATGCAGGAAGTTATTAAAGTTGATGTGATACATATAATTGTCCCGGGAAACTTTCCTATTGGTTGCATGTCAGTTTATGCTGCTACATTTAAAACAAATGATCCAAAATTAAAATGTATGATGAAATCAAATGTCTAAAACATTTGAATGAGTTTGCACAATTCCACAATGATAAACTACAATTTTAACTCTCATAGAGTTTGCGGGACTAAAAGAGTTGAAGCTTGTAAACATCCTTATGAACATATTAATTGGGATGGATATCATTTAACTCAACATGGTTACCAAATTCATGGCGAAGTGGTTGATAAAACACAATTTCCAAGCGCTTTTATCCTCAGCTTAATCGAGTTTTTCGGACCTATATATATTAATATTATTTCAGCTCCTTCCATATATTTTCTTTCAATTTCGTTCGTTGTACGTAGTTTCTCTTCAACAACTATATATTGTTAGCTAAAATGCTTTGGACATGGGCAATCGTGTCCATTTTTAATCTGTTGTTAGCGCTTTTGATTCTTCCATTTTAATTACTCGTAAGATTATTTGTAAGTAATTAATACGTTATCATCTTTGGCTTCTTTGTTAATCCTTTTTATTTTATCTTTGATCATTGAAAGGTTGCATTGCTTATCTTATATGAAGATTGGAGGCTGCAATCTAGCACCGAAACTAAATCATTCGGAGTATTCAATTGACAACAAAAGTAACTAATGAGTTTATTAATTGTAGTTAAAATAAAAGTTTCAAAAACAATACATAATTAATACACAGATTTATACCTATCTATCTAGCTCCTTATACGAGAGTGAGGGGTAGCTCAAGTGGTAAAAGCTTCCCTCCCGGTTCCAGGAGATCCTGGGATTGATGCTTACCCCGCCCTTGTGACTCCCTAGCAACAAAAAAAAAAAAAAAGAAAAATCTAGCTCCTTATACCGAAGATTAGATTTTATTAATGTGTTTCCTTCACTAATGCAAAGGGATGAGAGAATCCACCCAAGGTCGTAAGGCATTTAGTAGATAATTTCCTTGTAGTAAACTCGGTCATGTAATACCTTATATTTTTGTATTTTATTTGTATAATTTTAATATTTTTATTGAAAAGTTATGTTCAATATGAATATTAAATAAAAAGAAATTAATAAAAATAAAATAAATAACAAGTTTTGATTGAAAGTAGTTATATGTGTTCTTAAATAATATTTTTATGGTTAAATATATTTTAAAAGATTCTAAAAACATATTTCAAAGGTTTCCTAATTTATTTAGGAGTATTTATGGGCCTCACTAAAATCCTACTTTGGGGCCCATAAATACCCTATAAAACCTAAAATTTCAAATTTTCATGATCATACTAGTCATTAGGATTCCAAAAATCTAGAAAGAAAAAGGGAGAAAAAAAAGGGGTTAAAATTTCCGAAAAAAAAGAAAAAAATTTTTGTTGTTCGGAAATTCGGAAAAAAAAAGAGAATTTTGGTTGCCTCGGGATCCGTGTAGCGCTAGAACCCACCGCAGCAGCCACCGCGCGCCACCCAGCCGGCCACCGCTGCATTTCCTCCCCAGTTTGGTATTTTTTTTAACCTTTTATTAAAAAAAAATTCCTCCTTTATTTTTGATTCAATCTTGCAAATTCATGTTCATAATTATGTTTAATCATGTTTTTATAAGTTTAATCATGTTTTAATATAAGTATGAGTTGTTTTAAGGCATGAATTAATTTTGTTGTTCATGAAATTATAGATTAGGGTTTGAAAAATTTTATATAATTTCATGAGGTTATGATTTTATGAATTTTTATGTTCTAAACTTTGATATTATGATCATTTATTGGGTGAATTTATGATGATGATATTAAGTTTAGATTGATTTATAAGGGTTCTAAACTTAATTTATAAAGCTGTCCAAATTTTATAATCATGAATTTGAGTTGAATAAATATTATATATGAACATGTTTTGGTATATGAAAAATTGTTCTAAAGCCTAGATTGATTTCATAATATGCTAGTAGATTGTAGAAGTGTTTTGGCATGAAATTATGATGTTTTTATAAGTTTTTCATGATTTTAAAGTTTATAAAATAAATCTGAAATTTTAATAAAAAGAAGTTAAATTAAGTTTTAAGTGCCCAAATTGTACTAGTATGATCACACATCAATCCTATATTGATATATATAAATTTTAGTATGTTTTATGAAGTTTAAAATTGATTTTAAGCATGTGTAACATGCTGTCCAGATTTTATAAATTAATTAATTAGGCTTTTAAAGTATGTAATTAGCATAAATTGATCATATAAGTTAATTAATACATTGTATAATCGATTTGTGTTGTTTTCGGAAGTTTTCAAGGAGTTTTGATAAATTTAAATTGCGGTCCACTTTTCTAAAGCGGCATAAGAATTTTATTAAGGTTTTATAAAGCATAAATAAGTCCCGAAAGCTAAGTAGTATCGCAACAGACTATAAAAGTGAGGCATGGAATTGAATAGAGACCATATAAGGAAGTTTTGGACAAAGTTTCTAAATTAGAAGTTAGTTATAGTTGTTGTAGAATTTAGTTAACGAGGTTTTAATTTAGTTTCGGTTTTTCCTTATGTAGGAGACTTTGAACTAGTCCACTTCTAAAAGTTGTGGCGGAGCACAGTTATTTTACAAGGTACGTAAGTACTAAAGACAAACATAAGAGTTAGAATGCATGCTTGAACAATTCTTGATTACATGAAATCTTGTATGCTTGTTTTGAACCATGAATTTACGTGCATGGCAAGTTTGTTAGTAGTATGTTCTTAAAGCTTAATGACATTCCATGTTAAATAGAAAGTTTAATTTTTATAAGCTTGAATTGGAATGTTATGATCAGTTTAATTTGGCCAATAGTTTATTGATCAAGGTAAAAAGTTACTTTTAAGTTGGTTAGTTACTTAATCAACAAGAAAGATAGTTGTGAATTTTTATTCACATAAATAAAAGAAGTTATGAGAAATTATTTTTAGACATGTTGCGACTCACAGTTTAATGTGTGGTCAAGAAGAAAGCAAGTTTAGTAGCCACTCACAGTTAATGTTTGGTACAGGAAATTCAGTTTAATTAAAGGACACACATAAGATTAATTTGGAATCACCTCAAATTGAAGATAATTAAATTGGCTTATGTGATTTGTTGCATGTCTTTATGTGATGTTGCATGGGAGTCATAACATTTCTAAACCTTTTAAATCACGTAAAGTGTAAGAGGACTTGCATCAAAACTCTTGGAATGTATATACCTTGAGTATGAACAATGGGGGGAGTCGTATAGAACAATGATCTATGACTTCTAATTGGGGTACAAGACGTTGTACTCTTTTCTATTTATAATGCGCTGGATATCCGTCACTTTATATGACATAGTAATACCTTCTTGGAGTTGCTCTCAAGTTGGTGCCCAATAGGGCGATGATTATTAAGGAGGAAACCCGTTCGATGCAGGATCCATAATTTTAAATATAGTAATTAATTTAATTGAGTCCATGTACTGGAAAAAGGTTGTCAAGGTAAGTTGAGTGCCTATATTATTTCTTATTGTTATTGCATAGTCTTTAGTAGTTATGTACTCAGCTTTGCTGACAGTTTGTTTTGTGTGCATGGCTTTGTCTTGGACTTGGCCCTACGATGACCCACTTGTGGTGAGTAGTTGTCTAGTAAAAGAAAAGCTGCAGGTACAAGTGGGCATAAGTCATTTCATGATGGGATGGAGTGAGAGCGCTTGTTGTGTTTTGTAGCTTACTTTATTTTAATTGCTTATGAAGACTAACAGTTATTTTGGATGTTTGGATTTCTAAAGACTTTTAATATTAGTTTTGGTTTGTTTTTAAGGGCCATTAATATGGTTCAGAAGTGTAATAAGTTTAAAGTTGATTTTAATTTAAAATTGTTTTGAAATTATTTTTAAGTTGATTTGGTTTTAAGACTTCTGCTGTAGTACTTTGATAAATGCCTTAGCCGTTATCACGGTGGCGGTAATACTTTGGTTTTTCCACATTTAGTAGTTTTAATAAATATAATTCTTAATAATTTAATATGGTTTCCGGAAAAATGAGAAGTAGGAAGTTAGGAAAATCCAGGGTGTTACATGTAACCTCTCTAGTTTGTAGATCACAACAAATTAATAAGTTTTTAATTCGTAGAAAGCTACTGTCAGTAATGACTAAGTTGATACAGTGCCTGTATTGAAAGCAACCAAGTTGTAATGAATATGTTGGAAGTGTAGTGGACACACACAAATAAATTTGACACAATATATATGTAGAGAGCAAAACAAATGCACTTAATATAACTCTTATAATTTCTCAAATATACGTGTCTCTCATTTCTGACTTACTTCATTTCTTCTTGTTACAAAATGAATTACATAATGCGTTTATATAATGCTATTGTATGCTAATAAATGAATGTTGTTACCAAATATTCTCATTTAAACTTATTAATAACTTTCCTTCTTTTTCTCATTGACATGCATTATGTTGTCAAGTTTAGCTATTTTTAACACTCCCCCTTAAACTTGACTTTCTCATAATACCAATTAACTTTTTTATCCTATTAAAATCTTCAAACTTCAACGGCTTCGTAAAGATATCAACAATTTGATCTAATTAAAGACTTTACGAACTTCAATTCAATTTCCTTTTGCTCAATGCATTGTCGTATAAAATGGAATTGAACCTTGTGTCAATATGTTTGCTTCGGTCATGAAAGACAAGATTTTTCGCCAAAGCAAGGGCTGACTTGTTATCAATCATAGTATCGGTGGGTTCCATTTGTGGTAGTTGGAGTTCCTTCAATAATCTCCTTAGCCATATTGAATGGCATGCACATGAAGTAGCAGCAATGTATTCTGACTCACACGTAGATAATGTAACAACAGGTTGTTTCTTTGAGCTCCATAGAACAGCATCGTTTCCAAGTAGAAACACGAAGCCCTTTGTACTTTAATTTTGCGGTCATCAATATCTCCAGCAAAATCACTATCACAATATCCCTCAAAGTCATTTGATGTAGCCTATAACAACCCATGATCTAATGTGCCTTTCAAATAACAAAGAATTTTCTTTGCATCTTTCAGATGAGAAGTAGATGGATTCTCCATAAAACGACTTACTAGTCCAACAGAAAATAAGATGCCTGGTCGAGTACATGTAACTATCGTAAACTTCCTACCAGACTCTTGAACAGGGTTGGATTAAATTTTTCTCCACTTAGATCATTCTTCGATAATTTCACTCCACATTCTATTGGAGTGCTCACTGGATTAACATTCAACATATTAAGTTACTTCAGTACTCCTCTTGTATAAGCTTCTTGAGATATAAAAATTCCATCATAATTTTGTGTAACTTCAATTCCTAGATGATAGGACATGAGTATCTGTCATCTCAAGTTCATGTGCCATTCTTTTCTTGAAATCTTCAAACATTTCAATATTACTTCCTTTAGATGCAAACATAGAAAAAAAAATCATTGTTTTTCTTCTTAACATAGAGTGCATACTCATTAATGCACCTTGAGAATCCATTTTCTTGTAAGTATTTGTCGATCCGACTATTCCATGCTCAAGGTGCTTGTTTCAACTCATATAAAGCCTTTTTCAATTTCAATACTTTATTTTCTTTTCCCTTGACAACATAACCTTCAGGTTGTTCAATGTACACTTCTTCTTCTAGATATCCATTTAGAAAAGAAGACTTTATGTCCATTTGATGAATCTTCCATTGAAATTGTGCTGCTATTAAAATTAGCAACCTTACTGTCTCTAGTCGTGCAACCGAAGAAAATACCTCTTCATAATCAATTCCTTGATTTTTCTTATAGCCTTTCGCAACAAGTCTTGCTTTGTATCTTTCAACATCCCCATTGTCATTCCTTTTGATTTTGAATACCCATTTGACTCCTATCCGCTTCTTTCCTTTTGGAAGTGTCGCTATTTCCCAAGTTTCATTCTTTTGTATAGAATGTATTTCTTCATACATGGCATGAATCCATTCTTTTTATTTCTTTGCTTCATTAAAGCTCATTGGTTCAATATTAGTGAATAAATAATACAATGAAGTATTATCTTCTAACCTTTCGGTGATCTCATAAAGATCTGAATATTTTTATATCTTTTAAGGTCCTTCACTTGAACTAGCTGAATCTCTACTTATTGGTGATGTCATATGAGGAGATGGTGGCGGAATAGTGGGAGTAGCCTCTAAAGCATGACATGTCGAATTTTCCTCATCAAAATAGGAAAGAAAACTGTAAGATTCTTCCTCTTCCATGCACCACTCCCATATTGCCTCTTCATCAAACTCAACATCCCTACTAATTATTAACTTATTAGTGTTTGGATTAAACAACTTATAACCCTTAGATTGTTCATCATATCCAATGAATAGTAATTTCTCACTTCTATTATCTAGTTTAGATCTCAGTTGCTTAGGAACTTGTGCATCAGCAATGGAACCATATATTCATAGATGTGATACACTTGGCTTCAAACCACTCCAGGCTTCTTGAGGAGTCACATTTTTTTGAAGCTTTTTGTTGGGGAACTATTAGACAAATAGACTGCACATGAAATTTCTTTAGATTTGCCCAAAGTTCTTTAGGCATCTTCTTATTTTTCAGCATTGATCTAGCCATATTCAAATTTTTTCAATTTTTCCTTTCTGCTACACCATTCTGTTGTGGTGTTCTTAAAACCATGAGTGGTCTACAAATTCCATTGCCCTCACAATATTTTTTGAATTCAGTGGATGTGAATTCACCACCTCTATATGCTCTCAATGCTTTGATCTCACAATCACTCTCCTTTTCAACCATCGCTTTGAATTTCTTAAAGGTGTCAAATGCTTCTGGTTTATTTTCCCAGAAATAAACCCATGTTTTCCTGCTATAGTCATCAATAAAAAGAATAAATTATGAACTTTTACCAAGTGATGGGCGCTTGATGGGTCCACATATATTTGAATGCACCAGTTCAAGTGGCCTAGTTGCTCTTGACATAGATTGTTTAGGAAATGTCTTCCTTGGATGCTTGCCTAGCAAACATGGTTCACAAATTTTATTCGGATGATCAATACATGGTAATCCTCTTACCATTTTCTTGCTTCCCGATTCTTTAATACTTTCAAAATTCAAGTGACCAAATCTCATGTGCCACCTCCATGAAGGATCTTCAACACAAGTCTTCAAACACATTGAACCGATTGTTCGAAGATTTATTAAGAATATTTGATTTTTCGTCATAGAAACTGTAGTTATCAGGTTAGAGTTTCTATCATGAAGCCACAACTTTTGTACTTCCATAATGATTTTGCACCCATTGACTTCTAATAGCTGACCAACACTTAAGATGTTACTTCTTAAGTTCGGTATGTAATAAGCATATGTAATCAATTTATGACTTGAATTTTTCAATTCAATCTTTAGTTTTGAGCCATCGCCAGAAGTGACGTTCCCTTGTCACACTTGTATTAAGATCCACAAATTTCCTTTTGTCTCCTGTCATGTGGTTACTTACTCCATTGTCAAGATACCATGTTTCATTATCATCTCTATTAGCTTCCCTTTTGAGAGCTAATAACATTGTTGATTCTTCCATGTCTTCTTTATCTTCGATAAGATTTGTTTCTTCTTGCACCTTTTTAGAATAACATTCTCATGCAAAATGGCCATATTTGTTACAATTGCATTGTAACATTGAATATTAGCCTTCTCATTATTATTTCTTTGGTATTGATTCATTCCTCTACCACGTCCACGACCTCTGGTAGAAATTTCTCCTCTATAATAATTTTGGGAGTTTCGTCCATCTCCCCCTCTTTCTTGACCACGACCTATTTCCACGACCTCGTCCTTGTTGGCCGCTTCTACCACGTGATTGAAAATTTTGTCACTCACATGTAAATCCTTTATTATTAAAGGATGTTTTGACTTGCAACACCTGCTGCTCATCTTCTTTTTTTTCCTTTCTTAACAATTCGTTTCTCATGGGCTTGAAGAGACCTATTTAATTCATCAACTACCGTCAAATCTAAGTCCTTATTAGATTCTCCGATAGCAACCACTATGTGGTCATAATCTGGATTAAGAGAACGCAATATTTTCTCTATNTCCATTCTTTTTATTTCTTTGCTTCATTAAAGCTCATTGGTTCAATATTAGTGAATAAATAATACAATGAAGTATTATCTTCTAACCTTTCGGTGATCTCATAAAGATCTGAATATTTTTATATCTTTTAAGGTCCTTCACTTGAACTAGCTGAATCTCTACTTATTGGTGATGTCATATGAGGAGATGGTGGCGGAATAGTGGGAGTAGCCTCTAAAGCATGACATGTCGAATTTTCCTCATCAAAATAGGAAAGAAAACTGTAAGATTCTTCCTCTTCCATGCACCACTCCCATATTGCCTCTTCATCAAACTCAACATCCCTACTAATTATTAACTTATTAGTGTTTGGATTAAACAACTTATAACCCTTAGATTGTTCATCATATCCAATGAATAGTAATTTCTCACTTCTATTATCTAGTTTAGATCTCAGTTGCTTAGGAACTTGTGCATCAGCAATGGAACCATATATTCATAGATGTGATACACTTGGCTTCAAACCACTCCAGGCTTCTTGAGGAGTCACATTTTTTTGAAGCTTTTTGTTGGGGAACTATTAGACAAATAGACTGCACATGAAATTTCTTTAGATTTGCCCAAAGTTCTTTAGGCATCTTCTTATTTTTCAGCATTGATCTAGCCATATTCAAATTTTTTCAATTTTTCCTTTCTGCTACACCATTCTGTTGTGGTGTTCTTAAAACCATGAGTGGTCTACAAATTCCATTGCCCTCACAATATTTTTTGAATTCAGTGGATGTGAATTCACCACCTCTATATGCTCTCAATGCTTTGATCTCACAATCACTCTCCTTTTCAACCATCGCTTTGAATTTCTTAAAGGTGTCAAATGCTTCTGGTTTATTTTCCCAGAAATAAACCCATGTTTTCCTGCTATAGTCATCAATAAAAAGAATAAATTATGAACTTTTACCAAGTGATGGGCGCTTGATGGGTCCACATATATTTGAATGCACCAGTTCAAGTGGCCTAGTTGCTCTTGACATAGATTGTTTAGGAAATGTCTTCCTTGGATGCTTGCCTAGCAAACATGGTTCACAAATTTTATTCGGATGATCAATACATGGTAATCCTCTTACCATTTTCTTGCTTCCCGATTCTTTAATACTTTCAAAATTCAAGTGACCAAATCTCATGTGCCACCTCCATGAAGGATCTTCAACACAAGTCTTCAAACACATTGAACCGATTGTTCGAAGATTTATTAAGAATATTTGATTTTTCGTCATAGAAACTGTAGTTATCAGGTTAGAGTTTCTATCATGAAGCCACAACTTTTGTACTTCCATAATGATTTTGCACCCATTGACTTCTAATAGCTGACCAACACTTAAGATGTTACTTCTTAAGTTCGGTATGTAATAAGCATATGTAATCAATTTATGACTTGAATTTTTCAATTCAATCTTTAGTTTTGAGCCATCGCCAGAAGTGACGTTCCCTTGTCACACTTGTATTAAGATCCACAAATTTCCTTTTGTCTCCTGTCATGTGGTTACTTACTCCATTGTCAAGATACCATGTTTCATTATCATCTCTATTAGCTTCCCTTTTGAGAGCTAATAACATTGTTGATTCTTCCATGTCTTCTTTATCTTCGATAAGATTTGTTTCTTCTTGCACCTTTTTAGAATAACATTCTCATGCAAAATGGCCATATTTGTTACAATTGCATTGTAACATTGAATATTAGCCTTCTCATTATTATTTCTTTGGTATTGATTCATTCCTCTACCACGTCCACGACCTCTGGTAGAAATTTCTCCTCTATAATAATTTTGGGAGTTTCGTCCATCTCCCCCTCTTTCTTGACCACGACCTATTTCCACGACCTCGTCCTTGTTGGCCGCTTCTACCACGTGATTGAAAATTTTGTCACTCACATGTAAATCCTTTATTATTAAAGGATGTTTTGACTTGCAACACCTGCTGCTCATCTTCTTTTTTTTCCTTTCTTAACAATTCGTTTCTCATGGGCTTGAAGAGACCTATTTAATTCATCAACTACCGTCAAATCTAAGTCCTTATTAGATTCTCCGATAGCAACCACTATGTGGTCATAATCTGGATTAAGAGAACGCAATATTTTCTCTATTATGCGAGAATCTTCCATCGATTCTCCAAGCCTCTTCATTTGATTCACAATGTTTAAAACTCTTGTGAAATAAACTGAGATGGATTCTTTTGCCAACATTTCAACTTTTTCAAAATCTCCTCTTAGAGTTTGAAGTGGAACCTTCTTTATTCTTTTGAATGGTGTCCCAAGTTTCTTTTGGACTAGTTGCATTAGCAACCTTTTAAAACATTTCATCATCCAGACCTTGATGGATGACTATAAGTGCATTCTGGTCTTTTTTCCTCTCACTTTCTAAAGCTTCTTTTTCTGCTTTAGTTAATTTTATCTCATCTTCAGAGTGTGTATAACATTTCTCAACAATCTCCTAGACACCTTGGGCTCCAAGTATCGTTTTCATTCTTAGAGAGCACTTATCATAATTTTCTTTTGTAAGTTTTGGGTGTTGAAAAGCTAAGACATTAGTTTTTGATGTCATATTATATAAACTAGCTCTGATACCACTTTGTTGGAAGCGTAGTGGACACATACATATATTTGACGCAATATATATGTAGAGAGAAAAACAAATGCACTTAATAATGTAACTCTTATAATTTCTCAAATATATATGTCTCTCATTTCTGACTTACTTCATTTGTTCTTGTTACAAAATGAATTACATAATGCGTTTATATAATGCTATTGTATGCTAATAAATGAATGTTGTTACTAAAAATTTTCATTTAAACTTATTAATAGTTTTCCTTCTTTTTCTCATTGCCATGCATTATGCATTCAAGTTTAGCTATTTTTAACAGAATAATCCCATAGAAAGCAAAAGTAGGTCAATTCTTGATAGTTGGGATGAGAGAGTAGTGTCCAAGACTTAGGATCACCGTAAAAACTTTCAATACCCATGTATTCCAAAACTTGATCACTACGTGTAGCTTTTTTTTAAAGACCGTCAATTTAGGTGAATAGTCAGAGGTTCCTTCAGGAACTTGTATCTCGTAATGGCTTCGAGTGAATAAACAAAAACACTTAATGTCTGTAGTCAACCGGAAGAGCCAATGGACAACATTGTTAGTAAAAACAACATTACCTGTTGTTTACTAGACATTTATCCCACGACGATAGGGATGGCAACGGGTCGGACTCGGGTCGAATTATGTAGGATCCGACTCCGATTGTAGTTGGATTATTTAAACGAAGTCGGAGGCGGATTTTTTCGTGGCGGAGTTGGAGCGGATTTTTTTCCCTCGGATTTAAGCGGAGGCAATCGGAGCGGAGTGATTGCCAACTCTAATGATAAGTTGATAACCATTTACTAGCGGCTATATATGTGTATACTTAGTTATATTAACACATAAATTATCGTAGTATTAGTTTAGTAGAAATAATGATAATAAAATAAATGATAATAATTATTATTATTGTACCTAATAAGTAGAGAAATAAAAGGCAGAGTCGGAGTCGGAGATCCGGTATAATTGGATTAATTGTCGGATAACTCGGATTATTTTTAGCATCTGACTCCGACTCCTACACAACGGTGGGGTTTGAAACATTTCCCAAGCATCTTTTTTCAAACTGTAGAGCAAATAAAACGTTCTTATACTCCTACGCCGGGCAAGCACTGTAGCAATTGTAATAATGTTATAATCATCAGAAACGCAATCATAAGCCAAGGTAGGTGGGATGGTGGCATCATGCACATTAGAGTTAGTGTAAGGTGGTACGTATTATTACTGGTATATGCTTATAGGCACCGATAGCAAGATTATAATTGTTTCTCTCTCCCAAGACTTTATGGCATTTTGAATCCCCCGATCACTAGCTCATGGTTCCCTTTTGACCATAACGACGTTGTGTAAAATTTTCATAAATTTTTTATGTGACCTTAGAACTTCCGTAAACTATGAATACTAGCCTTCATTTGTAGCTTTCGAAGGGCTGTTCAGGGCTCTGCTTTGTTTTTGCCCAATTTTCTTAACCTCGTGTTTTAGGTGATCATAAGACTTTCCATGATCCCGCCCTTTTGATATATAAAAAGTTGTTATCATCCATCTATTAGCTCACCTAATACCTTGTAATAACCCTTTAAACCCTGAGTTGCTACTCAAGATTCGGCTTCTAGGATCGTGTAAAATGTTATGTAGTAGATGGCTCCAAATTACATAGAGTCAAACTACTTGGTAACTTGAAGATGAATAGTAGTATTAAATTAATGTCATGTGTAAGCCCTGTCCGCTTTATTGACCAGTAAAGTACCTACTAGTTTACTTTTAGTAGGTGACGTACCCACCTCAATAATGGTCCCCACAACACACACACCCCACCCTTAATAATCAATGATTTGAGTATAATTTGTGTTGGAGCAGGAACGTGTGTGATCAGCTAATGTTGTTAAATAGAATCTCCTCACATAAACAAATAACAAAACCAGAAAGAATGGGAGTTCGAATCACACTTGTGCCATTGTTGGCAGCAGCAACAGTAATAATGTTTTATTTAGCCATATCAATGTCACCCACCTTCAATTATCCCTTAAGGTTAGTAATTGACTGTTTTCATGATTTCCGAACTTCAATCACTCACCACTCTAACCCTGATGCTCTCTTCCTCTTTCCCAGGTTTCTTCTTCATTCTCCTTTTTATTATTATTATTATTATTATTATTTATTATAATCATCACTCCATCAATTTACTTTCAGCTTCCACCTTTTCTTTTTTAGGGGATCAATTTACTCAGATTGAAGTATGCTTATATTCGCTACTCCGTAGTCTGTAAAATAACAGTATTTCCATCAATTGCCAGATCTTGATTAAACTTCCATGCTTAATGCGTTGACTTTGTTTATTCTTCAAACAAACAATCTAACATCCATTGCTAAAATCATTGAGTAATTTGGTTTTAATTAATATATTACCCTGTCCCTAAATAGTTAAAAAAAACAGTACTTCATATAAATTATAAAATTTAGTTACTCTTTGTATTCTTGGTAATTATTGGTTTTGTCCATGTCATGTGCTAAGCTATCCATTCAAAAGGGACACAGTTGATGCCATATATCAGTTTGGAGATTCAATTTCAGATACTGGCAACTTTATACGCGAAAATCCAAGCTCCACCTTTGCAAACTTACCATATGGTAAAACTTACTTCCACAAGCCTACCGGCCGTTGTTCCGATGGACTTCTCATGATTGATTATATCTGTAAGAACTTCAAACTCTGTATATGTCCTTTCACTTTGAACCCTGTGTTGTTTCATCACCATAATTAAACCTGAGTCTAGGGTCTGATTTCCATATAATGAGCTACGTGGGAGACAGTGCAAGTGTTTATGATCTCACTACTTGCTCACTGGTGTCTATATGTATGATGCAGCAACCTTCTTTAACCTGTCATTACTTGATCCGTATCGAAATAAAGATGGCAATTTTAGTCACGGGGTAAATTTTGCTGTTGCTGGAGCGACTGCACTCAACTGTTCTACATTAGCTAAAAAAGGCATTGCATTCTGTCCTACCAACAGCTCTTTATTAGTGCAGCTTGATTGGTTTAAATCCCATCTTCATTCCATCTGTTCTGATGCATTAGGTAAATTATCCTCACTTAGCTGCTATGCATACCAACAGTTTTACACATGATACTAATGTTTTTCTATGCTGTGTAACATACTAACATACACTCCTGACATTTATTTCAGAGTGCAAGAAAAAACTGTCGAAGGCACTTATTATGATGGGTGAAATTGGAGGAAATGACTATAACTGGGCTTTTCTACAAAAAGAACCGATAACAGAAATGAAAAAGATGGTTCCTGATGTTGTACAAGTTGTTAAGAAGGCCATCAAGGTTAATGTCTTCTTTAAGTCACTAGTAGAAGTAATCCATTACTACTTACATGGTGCACTAATGTTTATAACAGAGCTGTTGCTAATACCAGTGATGCGCTGTTTCATGCAGGAAGTTATTAATCTTGGTGCCCTTCGAATAGTTGTCCCTGGAAACTTTCCTATTGGGTGCATGACAATTTATATTGAGATGTTTAAAGCAAATGATACAAAAATGTATGATGAACTCAAATGTCTAAAATATTTGAATGAATTTGCACTATTTCATAATGATAAACTACAAGAAGTTATTGGAGAAGTTCAAAAAGATCACCCAAGCGTTACAATCGTGTATGCAGACTATTATTCAGCCTTGAGATATATTCTCCGAAACGCCACCTCCCTTGGTAAGTATATTCAATTTCAATTGAGTTTAATAATCGTACTTCATATTGATTTTATGGCATACATAGTTATATGTGTATGCGTATAACTGAACTAATCTAAAAGTATTGTGATATTCTCCATGTAGGGTTTGATATGGATGTAATGCAAACTGCATGTTGTAAAAAGTGTGGTGGTAAAGGAACTGCAGCTTGCGAACATCCTAACAAACACATAAATTGGGATCGTGTGCATTTGACTCAACATGCTTATCAAATTATGACTAAATGGTTGATCGAACATAATTTTCGTGGTCTCTCCTCTGCCAATTGAGCTATATATAGTTTCAAGAGTTGCAAAAGTTCTACATATATCTACACAGATGCCAATAGAGTAGCAGATAGATTGCTAGCACTTAATATCTGGTTGTTTAAGATTTAGAAGTTCTGCCTTACATAAATTTCGTTTGAGATGAGGGTCTCCTAGTGTATTTTCGTTACTTTATTAGAGATAAAAGGGTTTGTATCTTTGTATGTAAAGATCACAATGACTGATATAAATTTTATCATTGCCCATGTTATAAGTTCTCAAATATTATCTTGGATTTACTAAAAATCACCTACTATAGTCTATAGACCATGTAACTTCAGCCCTAACCAACCAGCATCTTCCCCATGCCCCACCAATCAGCCATGAACTGCACTATCAGTCATTGTGAATAACATCAAGCTAGCTAATTATCAGTAGTAAGTGATTTTGATACCTCCAGCAAAAACTCATTTGCAATTTAATCACATAGTTACACCAGAAGATGGCATTTCAGCATTTGTAAATGAAGAGAAAAAAAAAGAAATGACACAATGTAAGCAAGAAAATTACAATACAAACCTTCAGAAGGTAGGTAGCAATGTCTTCATCTTATGAAATAACATCACTAGACTTAGTTCCCTCATAGCTAGCCTCTGTTGGCCTGTAATGCTAGAGCAGATTTGACCGCAGCAATGGGCAGTTTGCAGTTCATTTTACAATTGCATATTCAAAAGCTAAGTAGATATTCAGCACCACCAGCTGTTACTCGACCTAAAATAATCTTCAAAACAAGTGAGGAACTTGTTGGAGATCAAATTATCATACCCTGATCTGGTCAGGAAATACCCAAGATTCAACTGCACAAATCCAAACCATCAAAATTGGACCTTTGATTACATCAATGCTCCCAAACAGGCAATCTTTAACAGTTGCAGCAGCTTATGTTTTGCAGCCCGCAACACATTCATCAACTTCATTTCCTTGAAGACGTACCCCTTGACCTACCACCTCTACTTCTACCTCTACCACCCTGCCGAGTATTCCCCCTACGCTTTGTCTCTACAACCACATTTGTCTGAGTTGCAGGTTCAGTTTTCTGGCTCTTACGCAACATCTTCAACGCTAATGATTTAAGCGGCATTGTTATGTCCAACGGCTGGAGCACATCCTGCAACTCCTCCCACTCAAGATCCTCGAAATCACCATCCTCGTACACAACTCTGTACCAACCGGTTTCTGCGTCAAATCCAGTGACTTTACCAGAATAGAAATTATCACCAAACAATTTGTGCACCAGTCTTCCCTTGAGCCATTGACCAAAGCCTTTGTTAGTTGGTTTTGTAGCATCAGACACATAATTGCATAGTTCTCTAACATCACTATTATCAACAAGAATTTCAGGGACACCATCAATAACCACAGCCGGTTCTCCGGGCAACTCGTAAACGCAAGCTAGAGGACACTCTAAATTGCTTTCATATGTATCTTCCATTTCAATATCTTGGCTCAAACAATACTTTACATAAGACCAAAGATAAACCTAAGCGATTCGGAGGCTTATTTGCTTTATATAATTTTGATTTGCATTCCAAGAGTTTGATACAGATAAAATAGGGCATATGCTGCATCATTACAAACAAATATTCGGTAAAGAAGCTGAATTTAGATGCATATACATATCTAATATCTACGATCAACAATGAGTGGCAGACATGGAGGGGAAAGATGACAAAGTGAATACAAATTATGAACCATCAATGAATGTAATTTGAGTAAGATCATTGAAAACTTGAATGAATTAATTAATTTACAACAATAGCAGATGAAATCAACCTAAGCTTAGCGTATCTGATGAATTAATACAATTAGTTATAGTAGGAAAGTCAATTGAATTGTAAAATAAAATATATATATATATATATATATATAAATTGAATTAAAGACTAGGAGAGAGGAGAGCTACATACCTGTCAGCGAGGTTTAATGGCTTATGCCTTGTGGCTTCAAAACCCGAATTTCCCGGTATTATATGTATTTTGAGAAGAAACACAGAAAGGTGAGAGGTCATTTAAAACTTTAATACTAATGGACTAATGGACTAATGGGCCACTCTAATTTTCACCTACAAAGGTATATTGACCTTCACAAAGCTCAATAATTGTATCGCGCAAATTATTAGATTCATCCGAGTGCATATAGAGTTATATGTCTCCTTTAACTAAATGAATATTTGAGGTTTCAAAATAAACATTATACTTTAAAAAATATAAGCATTAAGTATGAATGAATATTATACTTTTAAAAAATGAGCATTAAGTATGAATGAACATCACACTTTTAAAAAATGAACATTAAGTATGAGTGAATATTATACTTTTAAGGAATGAACATTATACTTTTAAGAAATGAATATTATATCATTAAGAAATGAATATTTAGTTTTAAAATCACAATTTACTTTCAAAATTAAAGAGTATCACACACCCTGTTAAGAGAAGCTGAATTTGAGGTTTAAAATTGAAAATTAAGTTTTTACAAAATTAATTAATATTTAGAGTTTCTAAAAATATATTCAAAAACTTAAGAAATTGATATGATAAGCAATAAAAAAATGCATATTTAGGGGTACTAAAATGAATATCCTATTGTTAAAAAAAGAATATTTATAGTCAAATATAAAAACTCAAGCTTATTTGTTGAACTTGACAAAAGAAGAATAAATGAACAAATTACTTAGGATGTGATAATGAACATCTGCTTTTGAAAAATGAATGTTTAGAATATAAAGTGAATGAATATGACAAGAGACAAAGTAAAATGAATATCAGTTGTTAGTTTGTGTTGTTAAACAACTTGTGGTATCTATTATATGTAACATATTTTTCAATCAAATTCAAAAATAAGTGGAATATTAATTTAAAACTTGATAAAAAAATTATAGTAAAATATTTAATATTCAATTTTATGAGATGAACATTTTGTTTACTGATATAAACATCATATACACATAATTGAACATTAGGTCTATGAATGGGGGTGCAAACTTTGCTACATGGACTTGGGTCCATGTAATACCAATTGACCCTCTTGTGAGTTGTGACAATATGTCTTATCTACCCTGGTTGTATTCAACTCTATCAAAACTATCAAGAATCAAAATTTTACTCTTGATATTCACTTTTATATGTTCAATATTCAATTTTTTAAATATTTATTAAAAAACTAATCCTTGATAATAACTTCTGTATGGTCAATGATCATTTCAATATTAAATAGGAACCCTAAGCATCTAATTAGGATTGAAATTTGAAAAGCTCATAAGAAATTTCTAAGAGAATGGAAAATTTTTTGTTCCCGTCTTTCAAAATTTCTCCAAAAGAGGGATGAGATTCTCTTCAAGGTTCGTATTTTGACCACATGACTTCTCAAGATCGGTTCCGACCTCTAAAAACATATTTCCAACACTCTTATGACTTTTTTGGAAGAGGAGAAAAAAAGTCTTTTTCGAGACCCTCGAAAAACTTAGTATTATCCTTCTTAAGGCCTTTTCACCTCGAACCGCTTTTTCTAGGTTCATATAATGACCATACGAGCACCTTGTAAAATTTTTGGCAACTTTTTTCCGAGGCCTCATAACCTCAAATAACAGTGAATTATAACTTTCGTTTGAGGCCTCCAGAGAGGCCGCCCCATACTCCATCTTACTTTCACCCTATTCTTATACAACGTGCTATCGACCACCATAGGACTCTCCACAATTAGTTTCAGCATCTAAACACTTGCTTCCACCCCTTATAGACCTTTCGGAAGAGGGGAAAAACAACATTTTCTGAGACCCTAAAAAACTTGTTATCATCCCTTTTATGGCCTTATTACCACCCTGAATAGCCTCGTCTGGGTTCATATCTTGACCATACGAGCACCTTATAAAATTTTTGGCAACTTTTTTTAAGGCCTTGGAATTTGGAACCTACAAAATTAAATAGTGGATAATGTCCTTTATCTGAGGTCTCTAAAGAGGCTACTCCAGGCTTCGTCTTATTTTTTCCCTATTTTTTTTTTACCAAGTGCTATGAACCACTACATGGCTTCCCACAATCGGTTCAACCTCTAATAATTTATTTCCATTCCACTTACTGACCTTTCAGAAAAGGGGAGAAACAACCTTTTTCGAAACCCTCGAAACACTTGTTATCATCTCTCTTATAGCCTTTCACCCCAAATCGCCTCATATATGTTCATATCTTGATCATATGAGCACCCTGTAAAATTTTTGGTAACTATTTTTTTTGGGCCTTGGAATCTCAAAAAAAAAAAAAAAAAAAAAAAAAAAAAAAAAAAA
>PYUH01000058.1:400792-418811 GCA_016808085.1 Suaeda aralocaspica | reverse complement strand
GGAGTCCGGGTGGCCCTCTAAAAGGCCTCAACGAAGGCAATTATCTAGTGTTTCTCTTTTTTTTTTTTTTTTTTTTTTTTTTTTTTTTTTTTTTTTTACCACGTCCATGGACCACCATAGGAATTCCCATGATCAGTTTTGGCCTCTAATAACTTATTTCTATTCCTCTTATGGCCTTTTCGGAAGAGGGGAAAAACAACATTTTCCAAGACCATCGAAAAACTTGCTTTCACCCCAAATCGCCTCAAATGGGCTCATATCTTGACCATACAACACCCTCAAGAATTTTTGGCATATTTTAATTGAAGCCATGGAACCTCAAAACACTATTTGAGGCCTCTAAAGGTGCCATACCGGGCTCCGTCTTATTTTCCCTCTTTTTTTTACCATGTGCTATGGTCCACCATCGGACTTTCCACGATCAGTTTCGGCCTCAAAATTTTTTTCCATACCTCTTATGTCCTTTACGAAAAAGGAAAAGCATCTTTTTTCGAGACCCTAAAGTTCACTTATTGATTATACGGGAACCTTGTAAAAATTTTAGCAATTTTTTTTTCGTGGCCTCGAAACCTTCTAAAACAATAAATTATAGCCTTCATTTGAGGCCTCCAGAGGAGTCACCATAGGCTCCGTCTTATTTTTGCCCTACATTATTACCACGTGCAATAGATCACCACAAGACTTCCCACAATTGGTTTCGGCCTCGAATAACTTGTTTTCATTCCTCTTATGGCCTTTTCGAAAGAGGGGAGAAAGAGCCTTTTCTAGACCCTCAAAAAACTTATTATCATCCCTATTATGGGCTTTTCACTCAGAATCTCCTGATCTGGGTTATTATCTTGACCATACATGCACCCAAATTTTCGGCAACTTTTTTTGGGGCCTTAGAACCTCGAAAGGCAGTAGATACTAGCTTTCGTTTGAGGCCTCTAGAGTGGCCACCCTAGGCTCTGTATTATTATCACGCTATTTTTTTACCATTATGGACCACCACATGACTTCCACGATCAGTATTGGCCTCTTATAAATTGTTTCCATTCCTCTTGCACTATTTTCGGAAAAGGGGAAAAACAGCCTTTTGTGAGACCATCGAAAAACTTGTTTCCATCCCTTTTAAATCTTTTTTACCCTGAATCGCCTAGTCTTGATTCATATCTTGACCATACAGTTACCTTGTAAAGTTTTTGGCAACGTTTCTAACGAAGCCTCGAAACCTCAAAATACTGTTAATTACAGCCTTCGTTTGAAACCTCTGGAAGAGCCTTCCTTGCCTCAATTTTATTTTCACCCTATTTTTTTTACCACGTGCTATGGACCACCAAAAGGTTTCCCATGACCGGTTTCGACCTCTAAAAACTTTTTTCCATCCCTCTTATGGCCTTTTTGGAAAAGGGGAAAAAACCTTTTCCTAGACCCTTTAAAAACTTGTTATTATCCCTCTTATACACTTTTCACCCTGAATCGCCTCGTCTGGGTTTGTATCTTGACCATACAGGCACCCTGTAGCATAGTTGGAAACTTTTTTTTTTTAATGCCTCGGTATCTCAAAAAATAGTGATTAATAGCCTTAGTTGAGGCCTCTAGAGGGGCCACCCTAGGCTCCGTCTTATTATTGCCTCATTTTTGCCATGTGCTATTGACCACCATAGGATTTCTCAAGATCAGTTTCGTCCTCTAAAAACTTTTTTCCATCCCTCTTATGTCCTTTTCGGAAGAGGGGGAAAACAACCTTTTTAAGACCCTCGAAAAACTTGATATCATCCTTCTTATGGCCTTTTCATCCCGAATCGGCTCGTCAGGGTTCATATATATATTGTACGAGCAACCTGTAAATTTTTTAGTAATTTCTTTTCGTGGCCCCAAAACCTCAAAAAACAGTGAATTTTAGCCTTCGTTTGAGGCCTCCAGAGGGGCCACCTCGGATTCCGTCGTATTTTCACCCTATTTTTTTACCACGTGCTATAGACCACCAAAGGATTTCTCATGATCGGTTTCGGCTTCTAATAACTTGTTTTCATTTCTCTAATGACCTTTTCAAAAGAGGGGAAAAACAAAGTTTTTTAAGACCCTCGAAAAACTTGTTATTATCCCTCTTGTGGCCTTTTCACCCTGAATCGCCTTTTTTAGGTCTCATATCTTGACCATAATAGACAATGAGTAATAGAAGGTATCTAGTGAATCCTTGTAAAGGTTTTTGGCAACTTTTTTTTCGGGGCCTTGGAACCACAAACAACAATTAATAATAGACAATATCTTCTGTTTTGTCGAAGCATGATCTGAAGTATCTGCCTTATTGGGAAAATTTTCTTTAGCTGTAGGCTATTAATTTACTCTTAGTACTGAAACGAGTTCGTTACAGGAAAGAATAACTTCTGCAAAGGAAGGGTCTCATTTGAGACCTCAAGAAGAGCCACCCCGGGTTACGTCATATGTTCACCCTATTTTTTTTTTTTACCATGTTCTATGGACCAACGCAGGACTTCCCATGATCGGGCCTCTAATAACTTTTTTCCACCCCTTTTATGGCCTTTTTGGAAGGGGAGAAAAACACCCTTCTTTGAAACCCTTTAAAACTTTTTATCATGCCTCTTATGGCTTTTTTCACTCCGAATAGCTTTGTTTGGATTCATATCTTGACCATATGGGCACGGTGTAAAATTTTTGACAACATTTTTTTCGAAGCCTTGAAATCTCAAAAAAGAGTGAATAATAGCCTCCGTTTAAGTCCTCTAGAGGGGAACCTCATGCTCTGTTTTATTTTTTCCCTTTTTTTCCGCGTGAATGTGGACCACACAAGACTTTTTACGATTAGGTTCTACATCTAAATTTTATTTCGATCCCTCTTATGTTCTTTTTGGGATAGGGGAAAACAACCTTTTGAGACCCTCGAAAATCTTGTTATCATCCCTCTTATGGCCTTTTTCACTAAGAATCGCCTCTTCAGGGTTCATATATTGACTATACAGGAACCCTGTAAAATTTTTTGCAATTTCTTTTCATGACCTCAGAACCTTAAATATAGCCCTTCTTTGAGGCCTTCAGAGGGGTAACCCCGGGCTCCATCCTATTTTAGCCACGTTTTTGTTTACCATTTGGTGTAGGAAAGCACATGATTTCCCATGATTGGTATCGGCCTCTAGTAACTAGTTTACATTCCTCTTACGACCTTTTCAGAAAAGGGAAAATAATAACCTTTTTCGAGACCCTAAAAAAACTTGTTACCATCCTTCTTATGGCTTTTTCACCTTGAATCGCCTCATCTAGATTAATTTCTTGACCATGTGGGCACCCTGAAAATTTTTGGCAACTTTTTTTGGGGCCTTAGAACCTCAAGAAACAGTGAATAATAGCTTTTGTTTAGGCCTCCAGCGATGCCACCTCGGGCTCCGTCTTATTTTAGCCCTATTATTTTACTACATGCTATGGACCACCACAGGACTTCCCATAATCGGTTTCGGTCTCTAATAGCCTATTTTCCCGATCCTCTTATGAACTTTTTGGAAGAGCGGAAAAAAACCTATTTGGAGACCCTTGAAATACTTGTTATCATCCCTCTTATAGCCTTTTCACCTTAAATCGTCTCGTCTGGATTCATATGTTGACCACAAGGTGACCTTGAAAATTTTTGGCAACTTTTCAGGGACTCAAAACCTCAAAAAACTGTGAATATTAGCCTTTGTTTGAGGCTTCAAGAGGATCCACCCCGGAATCCGTCTTATTTTTGCACTATTTTTTTACCGCATTTTGTGGACCACAACAAGATTTCCCATTATAGGTTTCGACCTCTTATAACTTGTTTCAGTTCCTCTTACGACCTTTTCGGAATAAGGGAAAAACTACCTTTTTCCGAGAACCTCGAAAAACCTTTTATCATCTCTTTCATGACCTTCTCACCTCGAATCGACTCATCTAGGTTCATATCATGACCATAAGGGCACCGTGTAAAATTTTTGGCAACTTTTTTCAGGGCCTCAGAATCTAAAAAAATGTGATTAATAGCCTTCGTTTGAGGCCTCGAGAGAGGCCAACCCCGGGCTCCGTCTTATTTTCACCCTATTTTTTTACCTCGTGATATGAACCACCTCAATATTTCCCACGATAGGTTTTGGCCTGTAATAACTTATTTCAATTCCTCTATCGGCATTTTCGAAAAATAAGAAAAAAAATCCTTTTTCGAGACCCTCGAAAAACTTGTGTTCATCCCTCTTACGGCCTTTTTTTTTTCAAATCGCCTTGTTAGTGTTCATATATTGACTATACGGGCACCGTGTAAGATTTTTGGCAACTTTTTCTGTCGAGGCTTTGGAACCTCAAAAAACAGTGAATAATAGCCTTCGTTTAAGGCCTCTAGAGGAGCCACTCCGGGATCTGTCTTATTTTCGCTCTAATTTTTTACCACGTATTATGGATCACCAGAGGACTTCCTACGATCGATTTCGGCCACTAATAAATTGTTTTCATTCCTCTTACGACCTTTTCAAAAGAGGGGAAAACTCTCTTTTTTCGAGACTCTCGAAAAATTTGTTATCATCCTTTTTATGGCCTTGTCACCCCGAATTGCCTCGACTGGGTTCATATCTTAAACGTACAGGCACCGTGTAAAATTATTGGCAACTTTTTTTTCGAGGTCTCGAAACCTCAAAAACAGTGAAAAATAACCTTCTTTTGAGGCCTCGAGAAGGGCCACCCTGGGCTCTGTCTTATTTTTGCCCTATCTCTTTACCACGTACTATGAACCACCATAGGATTACCCACGGTCACTTTCAACTTATAATAAATTTTTTCATTCCTGTTATGGCCTCTTCGAAAAAGGGAAAAAAACTTTTTCGAGACCCTCGAAAACCTTGCTATCATCCCTCTTATAGTCTTTTCATCCCCAAACGCCTCGCCTGGGTTTATATCTCGACTATATGGGCACCTTGTAAGAATTTTGGCAATTATTTTTTTGGGAATTAGGAACCTCAAAAAACAGTGAATAATAGCCTTCGTTTGAGGCCTCTAAAGGAGCCACACATGGCTCCATCTTATTTTCGTCCTAATTTTTTACCATGTTCTATGAACCACCATAGGATTTCCCACGATTTTTTTTTTGGCCTTTAATAACTTGTTTTCAATCATTTTATGGCCTTTGGCAAAAGAGGGGAAAAACAGCCTTTTTCGAGACCCTCGAAAACTTGTTATCATTTCTTTTATGGCCTTTTAACCTCGAACAAGTTCTTCCAGGTTCATATGACGATACGGGTACCTTGTATAATTTTTGGGAAATTTTCTATTTGTGGCCTCTGAACTTAAAAAAAACAGTAATTAATAGTCTTTATTTGAGGCCTCTAGGAGGGCCACCCCGAACTCCGTCTTATTTTCTCCCTATTTTTTTTTGCTATGTGCTATGGACCACCAAAGGACTATCCAATATAGGTCTCAGCTTCTAATAACTTGTTTTCATTCGTCTTACGACCACCCTTTCGTAAGAGGGGAAAAACAAGATTCTTTGAAACCCTCGAAAAAAACTGGTTATAATCCCTCTTATGGCCTTTTCACCCTGAATCACCTTGTCTGGGTTCATACCTTGGCTATACGGACACTATGTAAAATTTTGGCAATTTTTTTTCAGGGCATCTGAACCTCAATAAACGGTGAATTATAGCCTTCATTTGAGGCATCCAAAAGGGGCCACCCCAAAAGCGGCCTTATTTTTGCCCTATTTTCTTACCAAGTGCTATGGACCACCACAGGATTTCCTACGACCGGTTTTGGTCTCCACTAACTTGTTTTTATTCCTCTTACAAACTTTTCGGAAGAGGGGAAAAATTGTCTTTTTCTACGACCCTCGAAAAACTTGTTATTATCTCTTTTATGGCCTTTTCACTCTGAATCGCCTAGACGGGATTCATATCTTGATCATACGGGCAGCCTGTAACTTTTTTGGCAACTTGATTTTACGGAGCCTCGGAACTTCAAAAATTGTGAATAATAGCCTTTGTTTGAGGCCTTTAGAGGGGCCACCCCAGGCTCCGTCTTATTTTCACCCTACTTTTGTAACCACGTGCTATAGACCACAACAGGACTTCCCACGTTTGATTTTGGCCTCTAATAACTTGTTTCCATTCTTCTTACGACCTTTTCAAAAAACGGGAAAAACAAACTTTTTCCAGACCCTCGAAATACATATTATAATCCCTCTTATGGCCTTTTTTATCCAAGAATCGCCTCGTCTTGGTTCATATCTCGACTCCGGGTACCTTGTAAGAAATTTGGCAAATTTTATTTCGTGGCCTTGGAACCTCTGAAAACAATGAATAATAACCTTCGTTTCACACCTTCAAATGGGCCACCCCGGGCTGTCTTATTTTCTCCCTATTTTTTAGCACGTGCTATGGACCACCACAGGACTTCTTACGATCAATTTTGACATCTTATCACATGTTTCCATTCCTGTTATGGCCTTTTTGGAAGAGAGGAAAAACAACCTTTTTGGAGACCCTCGAAAAACTTGTTTTCATCCTTATTATGGACTTTTTACCCCAAATCGCCCAGTATGGGTTCATATCTCGACCATACAAGCACTCTATAAGATTTTTGGTAACCTTTTTTTAGGCCTTGAAACCTCAAAAAGCAGTGAATAATAGCCTTCGTTTGAGTCCTCTACAAAGGCCACGCCAGGCACCGTCTTAATTTCGCCCTAATTGTTTACCATATGCTATGGACCACCACGAGACTTCCTACGATCGGTTTTGGGCTCTAATACTTGTTTTCATTCCTCTTATGGCCATACAATAGAGAAAAAACATCCTTTTTCGAGACCCTCAAAAATTTGTTATTATCCCTTTTATGGCCTTTTCACCCCGAATCGCCTCGTCGGGGTTCATATCTTGACCTTATGGGCACCCTGTAATTTTTTGACAACTTTCTTTACGAGGCCTTGGAACTTCAAAAACCTGTAAATAGTAGCCTTCGTTTGAGGTCTGTAGAGGGACAACCCCAGGCTCCATCTTATTTTCGCCCTATTTTTGTAACCATGTGCTAACGACCACCACAGACTTGTCAAGACCCTTTCAGCCTCTACTAACTTGTTTCCGTTTTTTTAAGACTTTTTCAAAAAATGGGGAAAAATAGCCTTATTCGAGACCCTCGAAAAACTTGCTATAATTCCTTTTATGACTTTTTTTTTATCTTGAATCGCCTCCTCTTGGTTCATATCTCGACCATACGGGCATCCGATAATAAGAGTTTTGGCAAATGTTATTTCGTGGCCTCGGTACCTCAAAACATAATGAATAATATAATTCATTTGAGACCTTCAAAGGGGCCACCCGGGCTGCGTCTTATTCTCACCCTAATTTTTGCCACATGTTATGGACCACCGCGGGACTTTCCATGATCGGTTTTGGCATCTTATCACATGTTTCCATTCCTCTTATAACCTTTTCGGAAAAGAGGAAAAACATCCTTTTTTGGTATCCTTGAAGCGCCTTGTCTAAGTTCATATCTTGACCATACGGGCACCCTTTAACAATTTGGCAATTTTTTTTTCGGGGCCTTGGAACCTCAAAAAACAGTGAATAATAGCATTCATTTGAGGCCTCGAGAGGGGTCACCCCAGGCTCCTTTTTTTGCCCTATTTTTTACCACGTTTTACGGACCACCACAGGACTACCTACGATCGGTTTCGGCCTTTAATAACTTGTTTTCATTCGTCTTACAGAATTTTCGGAAGATGGGAAAAGCAGACTTTTCGAGACCCTAAAAAATATTTGTTATCATCCCTCTTATGGCCTTTTCATCCCAAATTGCCTCGTTTGGGTTCATATCTAAATCATACGGGCACCTTATAAAATTTTTGGCAACTTTTTTTTCGAGGCCTCGGAACCTCAAAAACAGTGAATAATAGCCTTTTTTTGAGGCCTCTAGGGAGGCCACACCATACTTCGTCTTATTTTCATCCTAATTGGTCACCACATGCTATGGACCACCACGAGACTTCTCATGATCGGTTTCGGCCTCTAATAACTTGTTTCCATTCCTTGTATGGCCTTTGCAGAATAGGGGAAAAACAACCTTTTTCAAGACACTAAAAAAAGTTGCTATCAACTCTCTTATGGCCTTTTCACCCTGAATCACCTCGTCCGGGTTCATATTTTAACCACACAGGCACCCTGTAAAAAATTTAATAACTTTTTTTAGTGGTTTCAGAACCTCAAAAAACAGTGAATAACAGCCTTCGTTTAAGGCTTTCAGAGGGGCCATTATTTATGTATCTGTGTCATTACTTCGAAAGTTCTCTAAAGAGGGAAGCTAACAATTTTTTTATACTTAAATCATACGTGAGACATTCTGGTTTCACCTACTACATTTGGTAAAAAAAGAAGTTAAAAATAAATACATCCCTTCCATGTGTTGCAAGTTACCTCGAGAGGGCTCACACTTGCTTATAGGGGTGAGCACAACCGAGTACCCGATCATTTTACCAGGATCCAATACTGGTCTCGGTACTGGCCGGGTACCCAAATCTGAACTCGGTCCCTGTTGTGTCGGGTATTGGATTACTTGGTCCCGGTACTAGTCCTGGCAGGAACCGAGTCCGGTACCGGATACTCGGTTGTATTTTTTGCATAATTTTTTTTTTGTAAGATATTCTAAACATAGTTTAATACTTTAATATTATATTTCTTTTGAAAATAAATTATAAGGTCTGACATCAAATACAATATTACAAATTTGGGTTATACCACTTATATGTATGATATCGGAAAATATTAAAATTAGGCAAATAAAATAAATAAAATATCGCTTGGAACCGGGTCCAGTACCGGGTACCCACCAGGTACTGGGTCTGACATGTCCGGTACTGGTCTCGGTCCCGGTACTAACCGATTAGTTACTTTGGGACCCGATATCGGACTCAGTTCAACCGGGACCGGATTTTTACCTGCCGAGTCCAAACCGGGACCGGGTCCAATACCGGATATCCAGTTCCGATGCTCACCCTACTTGGCTATAGGCCCCTTGAACTTGCATGTTATGTTCCCTCCACATAGGTCTGTTCAGATGAACGAAATACAAGTCCAATGTTAAGTTACTTCCACAAAAGTTTTCGTAGGTAATACAATAATGGATTAATGGTACTTAATGGAGCCACAATTGTCTAGATAACCTCTAAAGTCCTAAGGACCATCATAAAAAAACTGTTGGTCAATTTTTTCCAATAGGTGATAAATATTAATTAGTGTGGATTATAGAGAGTGAGGAATAGCTCAGGCGGTTAGAGCTCCTTTCTTATTTCAATCGATTCTCATTACTTTTCCTTAGGGCCTGTTTACTTCAGCTGAAAACAGTTGAATAAAACTGAACTGAACTGAGCTGAACCGATTAGAGTTGAACTGAACTGAATCGAACCGATTGGAGCTGAACTGAACTGTAAGTTTTTTGTGAAGGATTAATGAGTAGCAAAATAAAAGAAGAGTTGAACTGAATTGAGCTGAACTGAATAAATTTTAAGCTAAAGTAAATAGGCCGTTAGTGTACATTTTAGTTAGCATAAGCTAGTTACTAAGCTCCATGTCGATCTCCATCGATCACTTGGTGATGACTTTGGATCGATTTTGTGTTTGGATCTTGTGGATTAATCTGCTTGTTTGGAGTTTTACCACCTTAATACCAGGGCTGCCAATTCCTTGGAAGTAACCTGGTAGATGTATTGAGATTGAAGTTTAGAAGAGGTCGGGGGTCACACCAATTTTGCAATGATTTGATCATGTTAGGGACATGGGGAACATAAAGCTCATGTCTATTCATTGAATTTACAACTTTTATGCTCATCTTTTCTTCCATTTTCTACTTGTTGCTTTGCAATGATTTGCGGCCAAATCAATGTTTAGATGCAAGGAGAAGGTGGCTTACTCTGACCCTGTGCATAAATCATGCACATATGCATATGCCAATTGCTTTGTGATCCACAATTACCCTACTTTAACAAACTAATGCACAAATCCATTTGCATATTACCATAACATTCTGTGCATATTTTGGAGTTTGCTTGTGCCTTTTACTTATCTCTCACCTTTTTGTGCAATGTTTTATTCACCAAGAGGATGTTCTTAATAACTCCATTAATCGATCAATTTTTAAGAATATTTCATAATTTCTTGATCTTAAACACTCAGTGTGTATTGGCATATTGTGTAATTAGGACTAAGGCGTTGTTTTCGTCAACTTATTTTTACTTATCTGAACTTATTTTTGTTGAAACCATTAACAATTTATTAAGGATTGAAACTTATTTTAGTTGAACTGAACTTATTTTTGCTGATCTGAACTTATTTTTGCAAAACTGAACTTATTTTTGTTGAAGTAAACTTATTTTTGCTGAAAATAAGTAAAAATAAATCGAGGGGAACAAGGCCTAACATTGTAAATCCTATGTATATTGATTAGTCAAATAATATTGTCTAGAGGCTAATGGAGATTTGCACAATTTTACTTACGCCATACATGAGGCAATTTCCTTGATACCGCCAATGGCACCTAGCAAGATGTTATGAAAGGAAAATTTGTTCATTTGATTTCAAATAGTTCATTTGATCTCAAATAATGATAATTTGGTGGAGCCTAGCAACGCACTACCGATGATATCATGCATGAAAACTCTTAACGATATACGAGCTGGTAATTGAATAATGGAATGAACTTGAATCAAACAATTTCATCATATGTGCCATGTAATACTAACAATGCAAGACTGGAGGAAAAGCTAGATGAGTTTTATGTAAACGTTAAATTTCTAAAAGAAATTGACCTGCAAACAATATTAAGAAGAAAAGGCCTCGGATCATCGGATGTGGGATTACTACAGAATTAAGCAGAAGAGTCAAAATTGTGTGAGTGACAAGCCACGCCCACTAGTCGGTCACTGGCTTAGCTAAACTTACTTAATGGGCATGAATTGTCCCACGCATTCCTCTGATCTTTTTCCCCACAAAAAAAAAGTTGATTTCCATTCTTTTATAGGATTTTACTTCTTATATATATATATATATATATAGGGTAGTAAAGCAAATTATAGGATTCTACCATTCTAAAATCATGAGTGACCATCCTACAACAGAATCAATAATGATGGGTGCCCTTTCTACACTCTCCTCCTCTCAGCTCACCTCACTTTGTCTCTCCCTCTCTACCACCTTCTACCGCCACCACCGCCACCTTATATCGCTCCTTACTTCCCCCGCCCTCTTCACTCATACCCTCAACCACCTTTACTCCCTCTCTTTTCCTCAAAAATCCCTCCTTATTGCTCGCCATCTCCTCTCCTTCCTACGCCTCCTTACACCTTACTTACCCCCACCTTCTTCTTCTTCCCCTGCATTGTTTAACTCCTCCTCCAATAAGGTCCGCCTCCGTGATCTTGACTCTGTCCTCCTCCTATTGTTTTTCTGTGAAGTCCGCCAGCACCAACCAACACTTCTACAGGAGACAGAATCTCCTGCACAGTGGCAGGAGATTCTGAAGAAGTACGGCTCTGATACCATGTTAAACAATATGTCAGCTGGTTTTGCAGTGTCCTTAGCCATGTCCCCCTTCCAAATACTGGGGACATTTGTGGAACTAGTAGTCAAGTGTAGGAAATTCGTTGGATCAAAAGGGTGCGATGGCACAGAGGCCATCAAAAGGGAGGTGGCGGCATCAGTGGATGCAGTGGTGGCATTACCCTCAGAGACAGTGAAGGCTGGCGGGGGAGGAGTAGAGTGTGTGATATGTAAAGAGGAAATGAAGGAAGGGAGGGATGTGTGTAAATTGCCGTGTGAGCACAAATTCCACTGGAAATGTGTGTTGCCGTGGCTTACTAAAAGGAATACATGTCCATGTTGTAGGTTTATGCTGCCCACAGATGATGTGTATGGAGAGATCCAACGCGTGTGGGACGCTATTCGCAAACTCAGTACTGAACATGTTTCAATGGGAAGTTGACGAATGTGCTATATGCTCAAGAACACATCTCCAATTGTCCTCCATTAACTTTTTTTGTGGATATTATTGTTGTAAGTAGGATTTGTAATACGTTTTCATCAGTAATTAATAATCCTTATACGAACTCTAGCTAGTTATAGATTTTTATTTTATTGAGGTGGGTTAGCCTTGGATGTAGGATATAATTTCCGTGGACAAAGATATATATGCATGTTATGTAATGAGCTGAAATTTGTCATTGTCGCCATCTAACTAACTAACGTAGAGTATAATGTAAGGACATGAGGATAATTAAATTGCGCTTCACTTTAGCTTATTTACTACACCGAAAGGTATTTACAGAGGACTATTCTTAGGTATTTCCAGAAAAAGAGGAATAATATATAGTTGTATCAGTAGTTTAATACAAAGTTGTGTAAGCACTATCTTTTTTTGATTGCTCTTATATTCTAATAGAAGTGTCAGGAAGATAAACTCATAAAAGTATATGAGTAGGATTCTTTAAACTTTCTGTGACAATTATTTTATTTTGTTGTACATCTTTCTTTAGTCTTAATTTTGATTGATCTTGATTCACTGCTTGTCGGCGATGCTTTAAAGCTGTAGTGTTGTACGACATATTGTCAATTGACATGCAAGTGCGCAACAATGCTTTTCTTCATCAGATTAAGTTCACAAGTTTGCTTACAAGACAAGACAGTTTTAAATGTTGAAGGGCACAAAATTGAAGAAATTGTTACTCCTAGACAGTGATATTCAAGCACACAAAATCTGGTTGTCCTTCGTGTACTATAATACCATCATATGCTCTTTATAGCACCAAAACTCAAACACTAGCAAAAACATAATAACCACACCTTTGTTAAGGATGTTCTAGGCTCATTTCATTTTCGCCCCAACTTCCTCCCTTTGACTTACGTCAGGGCTCCACAGTCCACACTACTGAAAACATTTTGGTGACTTCCTCGGAATATTTTAATTACTTGTACATGTTTGGGCATGCAGCCTTTCCTTGCTCTGCCAACACTATCTTCTGCCTTTCATATTCTGCCCATTACATATAATGCCAAACGCACAGCTTCTGGAAAAGATTCTTCCAGAGACCTCCGAATGCCCAATACAAGAAGTTTAGTTGGATGAAACAAACAAAATACAGTGCATCCATTCATACTCAAGATTGAATTAAAGGTCATTTCATATACTACGTATAACGTGTAGGAAAATTCTAATGGCTGGTAAAACGAGAGTTACATTGTTAAACCGCTGTCAGGATTGTTGTACAGCCTCAGCAGAAACTGGGGTAGGCAAGGAACCATCGACCTGGGGTTCAAGAGGTTGCATTTCAGTTTTCTTCTTCTCCTTTTGAATCACCTGTCTAGGCATTACTTCTAGCACAAAACTTCCACCATTCCAGACAGCAGCAGAAACCTTCAGTATTTGAAAGATTACATGCAACTCATAGGATAAAAAGATGGGAACAGTGAGTGCCATTGTTGCAACAGTAAACAGTGCCTGGAAGAAGATATACATCAACGGACGGTTCTTTTCCCCAAACACACCACTCAAGCGCCACCACAAGCTGTTTGCCTTTTGAGCTTTCTTTGAAAGTTCCCTATATTAATCACAAAATGATGTCAGAAAGTAAAACAGTGAAGAGTTGAAGCGCAAGATGTACCCTAAATCATATCATATAGTGACAACAGAAGCTGTTATTCCCTTAGTTACACAAAATGACTGCACTTTCTATTCAATCTTAATTGCAAACCTTTCACAGTTTCTAAAATATTATAGAGTAACAAAAATATGATACTCCGAAAAAGCAATTGAGACGAATCAAACAAGACCCACTATAAATGTGTTGATGTTTGCATGACTATGAGTGACAATAATGGACAAGATTTTCGAATTTTGACCTCAAAAGAAGTGTAATCAATTTTGTGAAAGTGAGGGAGTAAAATCCAATGATACATTCCTTCCATCCTAATACAACAGATTTTTAGCCAAATGAAGTTGATTTCCTATACCAACATATTAAGGAAAGGAGATGAATACCTGTAAGAGGTCATGACTTCCGGGTCTCGCAACAGCCGCTGTCTACGCAGCACATTAACAATCAAAAAATACAAAACTTGCCAAAGGGTGTAAGCAACCAAAGGGACTAGAAATAGCCATGTCCAAAGGTATGATTTGTTTTCCACATAAGGCCATGAGACCCTACTTGCAGTTCCTTCAGGATGCATGGCTGCAAAAGTGACAGGATTCCACCACCGAATAGTAAAGAAAACTAAACCTGAAAATTCAACAAACAAGATTTCTAAGTTCCGTTCTTCATATAAAAAGGCTCTATCCTCTTGAACCCTGTAATAAACAGCTGAGTAGGTGTTGCTGTGGCGATATTTCTAATCCACACCAAATTACTGAATTAAACTTTCAATGCTGGACCGCTGCAGTAGTGCAGTAGCTTATTGTCTTACAATTCATATTTGTTATCATTGAATTTATCAAATGGTCAATATGCTGGAAGTGCAGAACTGACTTCACTTGTTAATAATAATTATCTTAACAGCATCAATGCAGCAACTGGTTGTAGAGTTCATGCAAAGTAATCAAGTTATTTTAAGGCTTAGAACAACAAAAATGATATCTAGGAGCACTATTTTCCAGTTTCAGAGTCCAGAATAGAACATACAAAAACGACATGGCGATCAATTGTTCTATTCACATCCAACAAGTAACAGTACAGAGAGATTCCCATCACAACATACAATCAGAAAATTTGGCACACTAATGTACAGATATTAACAGTCACTTAAGCTATGTTCTCTTCACCTAATTTGATCGTATTTGTACACCAATATATACAAAACAAAACCCTATTATATAAGTTTTGTAAGATTCGTCTCAATGTGTAGTTTTCAAATGCCCAAGTTCCATTAATTATTTTTATATGTAATTAGATGAATTAAAGATGGTGAATGTCAGTCCCTAAGTCAGAAAATATGGTCTAATCTGGATCAATACGAATTCCAACAAAACATTAACAACAGAGACTAGAAAATTGTCTGATACAAAGTATTGACATAACTTCCTCAATTGAATATAAATTCTCAGCTTACCAGGCAACAAGTGTATAAGGACACTAGTAATTTTGTCAATGGAATTAAAGACCAAGCTACATCTCCAAACAATAATTGCCCAGGATAATGGCCCCTGCAGTAACAAATCAAGAATAATTTTTAAATGGAAGAAAAGTCGGTCACTAAATCATATCGAAGTAAACATCAGAAACTCAGAACAAAGAAAAAAGAAAAGAAAAAATAAATAAATATATAACAGCTTACCTCAGCAAAAGAAAAGCAAACCATAAAAAGCTTTTCATCTTTCGGATACAGAAGAAGCGTAACCAAGAATATTGTATTTGCGTAGTAGCAAAAGTCCTGCCACAGTATGAAGAATTTCCTTAGCATACAATCTTAACATTCAAAAATGCAAACCAAGCTTGCCGGAGGGCGGAGACCCTATCAAGTACTAAAAGGCACAAAGAAAATAAAATCGACAATGGTCCTGGAGCCCAGGTTGATTAACCCTACTTTTTCAACATAGTAAATACGTAAGATCCATACAGGACTAACTTTCAAAAATCTCCTAATACAATGGCAAATCCGTGGATATAAGAGGTGGTCAACAACCCACCCCATGAAATGGAGTTATATAACAAATATATATGTTTAAAGTTAATAGGAATATACTTGTTTGGACTTCAGAGCGGTTGGTTAAAGAGAGTTTGGGATGGAGGTTAAGAGTTCGACTTCCACTTCATATCAGAGGGAAATAAATTGCATAGTCTTTCCTTTCCACAAAGATCTTTACACTTCACCTTTTTACATTTACTTAAGTAAATCTTTTACCATAAATATTTCTAAGGTATATATTAATTTTAACAATGTCCAAAGTCAAAGAGTTAACATCACATTACATTAGAGTAACGAGTTACACTATTGCGACAACGAAAACTGTAGGGAAAAAGGCAAGATTATGCTTAGCATTTTTATTTAAAACTCCACGCAACAAAATATGACAGTGCCTCTTCAATGTTATAACCTACGTTTAGGAAGTTCGCCATAACCTTGAATAAACTCTAAAATCTACACCGTGAATGTGTTTAGGATCGGATGATATGAGGAAGGTATAAGATCTTCCTAGAGATGGGACTCCACGGTCGATTAATTAAGGTTGCTTAACTAAGGTATTCTAGCACCAAGCGAGATACAAAAGCCACAATTCACACGAAATTAAGTTGTTCACACCTCTCAGTACAAAAGGCTTTTCTTTCTTTTTTACTTTTACACCTTACAATAGTTTATTAAACAACAAATTACCCTTTGTTTGGATAGAAGGAAATGAAAAGAAAAGAAGGGGGACAAATTCCCTTGTTTGTATAATGGGTTGTGGGACGGAAGGGGAGGGAGAGGGAGGAATCCATTTTTCCATTAAGAACCATCAACCCTTCCATTTTGGAGGAAATTGAAGTTCCTCTCTATTTCTCCCTTTTGTTCCCCTCCCCTGCCTCCTATTTCCCTTCTGTTCCTTTCTCTCCTACCTTTCTATCCAAACAAAGCCTTAATGTTAGAAAAAAATAGCAACATAATGCACACGTGCTTTCTTCAACAGCTGTTGAAGAGAGTACTTTGTTTCTGTAAATTTCAAGGTACAGCTTTCATTGAATCCACCATTAAATTCATTTACAAATTTTGGGACCCACTAATTAATAGTAAGTGACTTTATTAAATGATCCGGTGGCATTCTATCAAATCCAATGGTCACCACAAGCATAATAAGTAAAAAAGTTCATATTTTACTAGATTGGTTGCAATAATTCGACCTTTACGAGCAATTCAGTAGCATGATCAAAGAGTAATATGAGCTAATAAAAGAAGCAAATTGTGAAGTTATAAGAACGTAGAAAGAAAAATAAAAATAGGCAGTTGAGAATAGAGAGGGTTACCAAAAGATAGTAATGCCATTTTTTGTAGCGATAGTAAATCCATCTAAGTGGAACAAAAGTGACATAGAATAGACAGTACACATATGGAACATCTTGTGGCCCTGAAAATTAGAACAAGGAATATAATTACTACTCAAAGTACTCTCATAGGGTCCGTTTGGTAGGGCGTAAAACATTTTCAACGTAAAATGATTTTCATTGAAAATAGTTTGCCATGGAAAACAATTTTCCATTGTTTGGTTGCATGTAATAAAAGTGATGAAATCAGGGAAAATGAAGGGGGTGGAAGGAGGTAGTGAGAAAAGAGTGTATAAGGGGATGGGAGGAAAATTGTTTTCGTTTCATGTTGGAAGGAAAATGGTTTTCCATCGTTGGTAAGAAAAATTTACTACCATGAAAAATGATTTAACATTTCTTTGTATACCAAACAATGTAAAATGTTTTATGCTCTACCAAACGGAGCCATGGTACAGTATAACCATAATTGACAGAAGACGGAAGAAGAAGTAATACTAACTTGCCCCAAGAAGAAAGCAAAATCCTCCAAACCCAAGTACACCACATAGATAAGTCACCTATAATACAAAGTATTTGCAAAAACCATAATAAATATTCAGCTGAGCAAATCGTCGAACATCTTACTGACACTCTATAAAACACCACAATTAACAAATAAATAAAAAATAAGGGAAACCTTATTAATGAAACGCTCATGCTCTTCAGCTTGTCTCGCAATTCGATCAGCATGTTCAGTTATGATCTTTTTGGTTTTCTCTCTGGTTTCTGCAACTTTCTTCAAATGAAAAAACAAAAACTCATTATTACATTACATTACACTGAAAGTCTGAAACCCTAGAATCAAAGAGATTAAATTAAATTAAATTATGAAAGAGGAAAGAAAATGAATCACCTTGGATCGATCTTTTAACCTTTGTTTAACTCTATCAAATGAATGCTCATTTGCTTCTTCAATTCCATCATCGCTGCTAGACATTTTTCAATTTTGATTAACACTGAAAGAGTAAATATAAAAAAAAAAAAAAAAAAAAA
>PYUH01000058.1:349065-399359 GCA_016808085.1 Suaeda aralocaspica | reverse complement strand
AAAGAGTAAAAAAAAAAAAAAAAAAAAAAAAAAAAAGGAGGCCCCTTAAAATGAAATCGATTTAAAAAAGTGGATAATTCATAATCAAACGTATTTTTATGAAATAACTTCTATATTCGGAAACTAAGGATACACTGCAACTTCTAAATCTACGGGAAATTGAAAAACTATGCAACTATGAATTCTGCCAAAATTTGCCAGTCTGTCATCAATATATTTGTTCATACTCCCATAATAATAAAATATTATATTTCGCTTACGTGGACACTCCTGTTTATCTCCACGTATGCTTCTTGGAACTTTTTATCAACAACAGTTACCCAAATTGCGGTACATTAATCTACTATATTCACCTTAATGATGCCCTTCTTCTCAAGTTAGGAATCATATGGACTAGTCGATGGTTTGACCCTTTTTCCATGCACCTGCTAACCTTTATTTTATGTAGAGTACTCCACTACCCTACTAAAGATTACATATTAATCAATTTTTATTATTTATCATAATGCTCTATGCATTTCTAATTTTGATTCATACTCGCGTTGCATTTGGCACAACACGACCTCAACCAAACTTCAATGACCCAGCCATTCTCGGAATATATATAACTTCAACATCACATTTCGAGAATGCTATATCAAGGTTTCTGTTTTGAATCTCTCCATGTACAGACTCATTTAAATGCTTTATTTGCAACTCAATCCTGCTTGTTGGCCCTTTCTAGTTGCTAAATCATAGGACTGCACCATTATGTCCTACAGTCCAAGTGCGTATTGATTTGATCTACATTTTCAAATAAATATAAAGATGCACAACATTTGCAGCATCTTCAATTTCAGTTCCTATCAAAGCAAATCAGGGAGAAAGTCAACAAATACCCACACGATCTAAACAAATATGCAACAACTTCACATTGTCGAGAAAAGAATGCAGTGGAAACTAAACATGGACAGAAGAAGCAATAATTGATATATAAGCAAATTTCAAGACTCTAGACACACAATCAATTGTAATCTGAGAATCAACAACTGATTTCAGAATAGTGGGAAAAAGTTAGCCTACAAGTACTTGCTAGTTGCTACAACATAAACATTACATGTTTTGATAAGATAACATCTGCAATCTGCAAACTACCTGATATAATTAACGTAAATATATCTAGACACACGACACAAAATGAACACCTGAAAACACATGGCACTAATAACTACCACCTACACAATTAGCAGAATACCCTCAATGAAGATCCCATACAATTGAGGCAACGTAAATCACTTGGCTTCAAACAAAAACATCAAGGCCTTGCTCTTTTGTTGCTGCACGATGGGCACTTGTACTGCTTTATATGCTCAGCCCTAGCTGGAGTGATCTTCACACACTTCCCATGGAACCATTTCTCACATATGTCACAGCAAATCCAGAACTCGTCTGAAGCATAGTTCTCTCCACAAGCACCACAGAGTGTATCTCCATGCTCATCGTCAAACTCCTCATCCAAACCGTCTTCTTCATCCTTTACTGGTGGAGCCGCTTTTGAAGAATGCTTGGCCTGCAATTTATTGTCCTGTCAATCCCGATTTTAAATCAGAATTAAGAAAGGACCCCAACACCAATTAAACAGAGACCTCCACAGAAATGATCAATAATCAACACATGTCAACCGATTGCTACCATAGATCAGTCACGCAATACAAATACACAATCGTAAGGAATACATCAGTATCACCATGACAATTTAAATAGAATGAATAATCTGCAAAGTCATATAGCCCAAACAATCAAAGGTATAAATAGAGAAAACATGAAGACAGATGGGAACTATAAAACTTAGAAGCCACCCCCACTCTAACCCATATTCCTCTTTTGACGATAAGCAAAAGATTTGCAACTAGGCAAGAGGGTTTATAAAACAACCCCACCCCACCACCCACTCTAACCCATATTCCTCTTGTGACAATGATATAGCAAAAGATTAGCAACTAGGCAAGAGGATTTATAAAACAACCCCACCACACCACCCCCTCCCTCCCTCCTCATCATGTCCTCCCAATTCTTCAGATCTAAAAAATTACATACCCACATTGATTTGCTGTTTAACATCCTCGTTGTGGAAGCCATAAACCAGTAAAAAGTCCAAGGACTCCCCAAAATAAAGAAACACAGACCAGAATACACCCAAAAATAAAAAAAATAGCAGCCTTATGAAGACATCATCAAAATTTGCAAATTTTGACGAATCCCTACTCCCTAGTTTAGATTCATTGAAAGTCCATAATTCTTTATAAAATACCTAACAAATATTGTTTTGCACAAGATGTTATTCCTGATTCGAGACAATCCAGCAATCCAGGGGGGATGTTATAAAGAAGACACTACATTAAACAGTACCATAACGAAGGACGCTAGAATATGGTATATTCTACCAACCCATTATCTGAAACAACCCAGTCCCAGAAAAAAGGCAATTTTTGAATGATAATGCTCATTCATTTGCAGTATGAAATGCGGAGCACACCACTCTAAATTATATACTACGTACATTAGGAAGAATGGAGTTTGTACATTCATTCAAAACCTTGAACTTAAAAGCCCTTAACATATTATTAGACCTGAAAACCAGAAGCCTTGTTTTACAAAGTGAAAAAATGCAGGCTTGCTCCACTACTTCCAATCTTCTATCATTCAACATCCACCCCAGAAAGAAAAGGAGGGAAAACACCGATAGCTAGAAGAAAGCTAATTTACTAACAGAATTATGTAACTTCTAAGTTCTAAAAAGCATCACTTCAAAAAGGAATCTTAAAATATGTATAATTTTTTTAAAGTTATCTATGACTGACTAGTGGGACTATATACTAGGTAAAGCAGATTCTTCAAAGTTGACAACTACTGCTCTCCTCACTATGCCTGAAGACTATACATCAACATAGCCAAGTAAACATCAATAAAATCAATGTTCTATCATTCAAACACAGAAAAGTAACAATGCTCATCCATGTCAATTGTCTATCCCATAAAAGGCGTAATACTAACACAGAAATTAAAACAACATAATCATTTCCCTTAATGGATCATCTCCATGTCTAAAATCATACAATATCCATCACGTTTAGTGATTAATGTTACTCATGCACAATGGACAAAGATAACTAAATCTCCAAATGACTTACTGATTTTGAATTTGACTTAGATTTGGTGCTGCTGTTGTTAGAAATGGTTGTTCTCTCTTTAGAAGTTGATTGCTTCTTCACGATTCCACTTACAACCTCAAATATTGTAGGCAGGTCATTGATCATATTAAACAGGCGTTTCCTGCAAAATAAAATGATGATTATCATTTTTATCTTAAACATAACAAAGACAATTATAATTACAAAGTTCATGATCTTAATATGGAGCAATTTTCAAATAGAAAACACTAAATTGTGAAAAGATAATGTGTGAAGTACATGAAGAACTATTGGACGCCCAAAATGACAGCTAAACCCTTAAATTTTCTCACGCCAAAGGATTGTAATAGATTTGGGAAACTTGTGATCCCGCCCCTCTCTAATCTCTAGTTCTCATTACTCTTGTCTTCATAACCAGGGTTGATTACAAATTTTAGTTGGAACTTGGAACAGTAAATAATACTTCTGCTCATGCAGAATTCTCAGTGTCATTATATTGAATGGAACAACTTGCACTCTCTAATATAATACTTGTCAAATAACTACTTGCACGCTCTACTAGAACAACAGAAACCCAATAAAGACATAGGCAAACAGAAAATTGAGAAATAAATACCTGTCGGTTTTATCAAATCCAAATCTAGCACCAAAATAGAAGGCAACGGAAAGTAACCAAGCATCACTATGAACAGCAACAAGTGACAACCAATCCTTTGATTGCATTCCATCTCTGGCAAAGTTAATACCTAAAGCAGGCTCTGGAAGCTCTGGAGGCACCTCTTCTGCCGGCAAGTTCACTTCCCACTGCTCATTTGGATATCCATACAGACAAAGGTTTTCCTTCTCTGCAAAATGCACCAATTAAGCAAACCGTACGGAGAACTTGCTTTCAAGCTGCTACCAACAGTTAATTAATCAATCAATTTGGTACAACATGAAAGATAAAGCTAGACAGCACAAAGTCTTTCATTACATCAAAATGCAAAGTTCCTATCAAGTAGATTAAATAATCATTCTACAGGAAAGAATAAGCCGAAAGTAGAAATAGAAGGGAACCAGGCAAAAAAAAAGGTGGGAGTGGTCGTAACGCAACCAGCAGAGCATATAGCCAAATCAGTAACCTCATTTTGAGCACAATATAAAGCTGTTCGAGAAACCAAAGGAATAAAGAACACACTCACAAGTCACTACATTGGTAAAACAGCTAGTAAAAGCTAGTCAGCAAATGAAGGAATAAAATTACAAAGGAGATCAAAATCAACAAACATAATCCTGCATTATTCCCAGTTTGTAAAAGCTACTAAAACGAAAAATAGCTCCAAATTCGGAACAATCAATAATATTAGGCAATAAAAGTAGGCGCCACAAATTACATAAATTATTGAAACAGTAAGCTAATACGAAAACATTATCCAAAATTATAAATAAGCAATCCTTCCTCATTCAACCTTCCGGGCCCCAAAAAACCCGCAATTCACCAAACATTTTACCCTACACAAGTACACATAAATACAAAATCCAGCGCACAAAATTCAACCAATTAAAATTAAAAACACAAATGGAAAGGTTAAGATAAGAACCCTAACCAGGATCACATTGCTGGTAAAATTCTTCAACATCTGCATCCAAAACAAGACAATATATAATTAATAACGGTTATAACAAGCTTAAAATCTTATAACCCTAAATTTTAGGTTGTTCAAAAATCAAATAATATAAACACATTACGCAAAAATCGCATATTATAATTGAAATAAAAATATAAAAAAGAAAAAGGATACCAGTAGTAAGAGCTTTAATCATGCCAGCTCTTCGACCCTTAAAATCTCTGAAAACTTCTTCAACAGTTCGTGGATTGTACTGAGCTCCTCCTCCATCCATTTTCTTCCAAATCTTAAACGACGGTTTTTCTTTTTCTTTTTTTTTTTTTTTTGGCTTCAAAAAAAGTTTGAGTTTAAGTTTTGAAAAAACAAATAAAAACTAAAATGAGAGAAAATTGAGAAAGATTAATGAGAGTTGTTGCAGAATGAACAAAAAGCGAAGGAAAGATTGATTTGATTAATTTAACATTTGTTTTATTTAAGCAGCGAGCTACCTGAAGCAAGGAGGAGAGAGAAAGTGAGTGGGATTGAAAACTTAACAACTTTAAACTTATTAAAGTGGTGTGTGAAATTTTGGGAATTTTATTAGATATGAGTTGAATTATTCAACTTCCAAGTCATTTTGCCATTAATGGTATAACTGAATTGTTTTATAAAATAAAGAGCGTTAGATGAAAGTGTTATTTAACTACTCCGTATAATGTGAGATTATATTTTGTAAGTTCTTGTAGTTTGTTATATCAATGATTCAAGTACACTACCACATATTAGATTATTTGATGCAATTTAGTGTAGTGTAAATAAACCAAAGTTGATCTCAATTGAAAATTATTCAACCAACAAAAATCGACTAACAAAGGATATAAGTAGAGTTGAAATTAAACCATACCAAAACATTTTAAATAAGTATTTATTTAACCCAGGATAATTTAGCACAATCACTAACCTCTTTTACCCTATCATTATTATGAATTTGACTTTTCAAAAAATTGTTGGGGAAATTTTGGAGTAGGAGTCAAGGTTGTAAATCCAATTTGTTGATTTTGAGAGAGAGAGAGAGTTGTAATACTATGATGTGGTTGATGATGCTTAAGGTAAGGTATGAGATTAGGCACTTAAGGAATTATTTTCTAAAAATGTTTTGAAATAACCACTTGGTCCACGGTCTACCCACGTCTTGTTTTAGGAAGACTTCATGAATTGACTTACATCTAAGCTTTGCCATTTGACCCATCTTTTTCACTTGCTAATTTGCCATTGTGCAAATCCATATGTTTATCTTTTACATGGCAGTAACTGTTTCTGTTAACAATCATTAGTTCAGTTTAGTCTATATCCGCTATGGCTGAGGGTTTTTGCACGGTGGTTATAACATAACCTGAGGCCCTTAAGTAACCTATACTTGTAACAGAATGTATGCTGGCACACTTCGCCTACTACCATCATATCAAACTAAAATGGAAAATTTTGTGAAACAAAAGATCTAACAAACCTGGACTGGCTGAGGAGCTTATTGACCACAAAACTTTAGCATCAAACTGTTGCTAAACAAAATTTTTTACATATTTGATCAAGATTGAGTCGCAGCCTAAAATCTCAATGATGGCAAATTGATATCAAAATAAAGTTACATCAAACAAAACGCTACTTAATTCATAGCAAAATCTATACATTGTATGTTTTGCCTTCGCTTTTCCCTTTGCCTCAACTATTATCTACTGCATGCAGAACTGAGTCTATTTTACTTGCTAATCTTTACCACAAACATTGTACACTACATCAATTGCGTTCTGTTCTTGCAATAACAAGTTCAATAAATCAAACAATATTGACACTTTGACAGCAACAACATATAGCCAAATTGTTAGATCCATAACCAGAAGGAACTCTTTGCGGATGACTTTTACACGTCGCTACAACAGCCACAAAAGTTTCTCAGTCATGTCTTGAAATAGATTGTCTTTCAGATTTTGACACCTTTTGGTAACATCTGCTTAACTACTTTGAGAATCTGTAATCAAAATGGACCAGCATTAGGAGCTAACCAAAAACAATGTATAGGTCTTAAGAATCAGAACCACCTATCAAAGGTCACCAAGGTCGCAAGATGTCTACAGTATCCAGTTTCACATTTTTGGATACACTGCAGCAGATTTAACAACTTGAATTAGTTAAACTTTTCTCGTCAAATGAAAAGGAAGCATAAAGCAAAAGGAGAGGCTGAAACTGGACAGAAGGATTTTATGGCTAAGCAATTAAGTCTATTAGGTTACTGCCACAGTGTCATATCCTATGAAAGTGAGTTATCATTTAAGTCTATCAGCTACTTCCGTAGTCCCATATCGCATGAAAGTGGAATATTAATTTAGTCAATTGGTTGACAACTATTCAACAACGGCTTCCACTAGGACATGTCTTTCCATAGCATGCGCAAAGCCAATGAGCTGGTTAAAAAACACATAAGCAGCCAGCAAAAGGAAACATTGAGAAAAGGTAGACCACCATTACCGCTTGAGTTAGACACGTCCCGGCTTTTTCCCAACACATGCTGTTCCATAAATTGTTTAACTGTTCTCCAATAATTATCTCCACCAGTAAGCCATGTATCCATATGCATGCCAGTAGGGAAGTCAACAAAAAGACATTGCTTATTGTGCGCAGCTGCTTTGGCATATAGCATTTTCATGTGGATTGGAGGTACCATTTCATCTTGCAATCCAGAAATAAAAAGGACGGGCTGTTTAACCTGCAGAAATTGTAGAAGTATTATAGTTTCAACTATTGAGAATAAATATGAGGGAAAATTGTCTATGGCGGTTTAATCATACAAAGAGGCTGAGTAATGCAATAGGAAGAAGGTGGAAGAGTGACAAAAGGATGGGAAGATGAGAGGTAGATGAAAACCAAAACAAGATGCACGGTTGCACCGAATCAATACTTGGTACACAACCATTTGCAAGGATTACTCCCAAGTAATCATCGTGGATACTAAGATTATTGAAGTGACGTCAAAGAAGATCAATATATGCATATGGTTAAGAAATAAAATGACTAATCCATCCAAAATTCAGTTCATTTTCTCAGATATATCTTAACTAGAGATAACTCAATATAAACTCTGACTTTGCAAACAATATTCTCAAATAATCCCAAGTGATCAATCACTTTTGCGTTTGAGGAGTTTCTAGTATATCTGATGGCATTTTCACGTAATTATGGAAATTTTGAAGGGTAACTTTATCCTCTCATATGCCATGATTCATGAGATCAAGAAGTATCGTCTCCCACAAAAAAAACTAATAATTTCTCCTCGCATTTTATGGACTAATAGTTACCTTCCCTCCAAAATTTGAAATTCTCCCCACTCTTCATATCAAGGTGTTCCATAAAGTTTTTCCCACTTTTACTTGATTTTATATTTGGTAAAAATACAACTTTTCTATATATCTTCCCTCTCACCCAACCTATTCGTCTCACTTGATTTTCAAAATATCATTCTGTCTCCTATTTTTAAAAATATAAGATAACTCACTTTCATGCATACTTTCCTATTTTCATTGGTATGTGTATATTCAATAAATGGAAGAGAGCATAATGATACAAAGGAAATATACCACCCAAAAAAACAGGTTTATTCCAACTGACAATTTAAAATCGAGATTCGGGAATAAAAACTAAGATGGCCAAAGGAAGGAGCAACACTCTAGGGATTCTTATATGTGTTCTACCAGAATTCCTGTCTAAGCAATTTTATTAGATAAAAACATATTTTAGTTACAGCAATGACACAGAAGAGTTCTACTGGGAGAGAATCACATATCAATCCATTACGCAAAGTGAACAACACATTAATTTAAAAAAAAAAAAAAGAATCACACAACATGCATAGACACATGTAAATCTCTTCTAAGAAGGCATAAGCCAATAAGAAGTCCAGCATAAATAGCTTTACCTGGCTTATAACATCAATGGTACTCCAAGGTGAACGGACTACAAAATTCAGAATTTTAAAACCTTTCCCAGTGCTTCCACCAATAAACCACTTCAAGAAAGGCAGCAAAACTCCAGCCATGTCCAAAATCGAAGTGAATGTATTCTCCAAAATCAATGCAGCAACCTGGAATCAGGAGATTGAAATTTATTAGAAAAATGTGGTATTGTGTCTTTCATAAGGCTGCAACTAATTCACTTTTGATGGAACTGCTGAGTATCAAAGAAGAGCTAGCTATTACCAAAAAGAACAAAAGGGACAACTTTTTATGCATAGTGACTACAAATCACAGGAATGCAGTAAAATATAATTCAAAATGCTACTAATAACGGCATTGTTGTCTGATTGCAGGGAGCTGCAAAATCATTCCAAGAAGATACACTTGGCCTTCATCAGGATGAGCTCAACCCTGTACCTGACACTATGGCGAATAAATTTTTTAATTCCTGCAATTATTGCTATCACTATGAAGTAGGATATTTTAACCTGCCCCCAAGTATTGTATTGACATGTAGAATTTGGATTGCGTAATTCTTTTAGCTTGTATGATACATTGCTGTAATTTTAGATCACGGAGTGTATAATGGGCCGACTATAGGACTTTTAGGTGGGTAAATATCTGCCACTACCCCTTTTATTATTTTATTTTGTTTGGCATGTCAAATCGGTCTTTTTGACCATTCTATCGCCCTCAATCAAACGTGAACATATATAGCAAAGAATATGGAAAAGCATTGCACATCCAACTCACGATGTCCTGTTAACTAACTAGCTAAAACAAAATTTTCCATTACATAAAGAGATCTTCTAGGAAGTAAATCAAATAAGGGAATGATATGAAGATCAAGGAACAAAAGACGAAATAAGGACAAGAGAGATCTTGTTGAGTTGACATAAATATAGGCAGCCAAACTTTCTCACAATGGTCAAGATTAGCTGTTTTATAGACTGTCATGGAAACATTAAGAATTGAGAGTTGGAATCAGTGACACAACAATAAAGGCTTCCCTTTGATGCAATTCCTGCATCAATTATGAAAAGAAACTCTGAAAATTGCCACACTATCGGAAGTCAAGCAAACGTGTTAAATCCAAGTCCTGTGAGGCATAGATAGGGATCAAATTCCTAAGAAGTGCAGTTCCTGAATTTGTGAGAAGGATTTCAGGGAACCAAATTACCAAACAGCCACAAAATTTCTAGCTTCCCTAATCTTCCAACGTAAAATTGTCAAAAATTGGGAACAAATTCGTTGAATACAACAACAACAAAGACTTAGTCCCAAATTAATTTGGGGTCGGCTCGACATGAAAATATACTGGTTGAATAATGTTAGGGCAAAACTTTGTTGAGGAGATGGTAAGAGTATATAAGGAGAAATTGTGATAATTATGTACTGTAATAGCTACAATGTGGCTTGAATCGCACAGAGAATGAGAGTTGAGGGTATCGCAGGGGAAGTAAGATTCTTTGATTTAATTACTTTGTTTAAATCACATCATAAAGTCAAATCTGAGATTAAACCATGTCACAAGAAATTAATATGACATTCTGTAAGCTGGGTAAGGTGGCTTAAATGAAGAGCAGCCACAAAAAATTTTGTGTGACTGAAGCATTCTTTTAAAGTTGAAGTGGAAACTGCCATAAGATCAGTGTTGCTCTATGGTACTGTATAGTACAAAATGACTTGGTTGGAAGGTGTTTGAAAAGATGTTGGAAGGTGTTTGAAAAGATATAAAGCTTTTGGATTTACATGAAAACGAGGTTCTTGATTGCAAGGGGTGAAAGAGGAAAATTCATGTGCAAGACCACATGGAATGATCGTTTTTGGTTCATATAGGCGATCCCATTTATGAGATTAAGGCTTCGATTCATTGGTTGAATGTGACATCCTGTACAAACAATTAAAGACTATTACCTTCACAAGTCATGAATTCAGCGTGGTGTAACATTCTAGAAGGTTAAATACAAAGTAGTAGTATGTCCGAGATATCTGACCTATCAATTTGTGAAACATCAGCATTTCCCACAAAAGTGGTTTTGTACCCAAGTTCCACCCCCTCTCCCCCCACCCCCCCCCCCCCACACACACACACACAACCTCACCCACACACGCACCCCAATGCACACAACAAAAGAAAACCATTTGCTCTTTCCCCCTCTATCACCCTCCCTCTCTCATCAGTCCTTGTGTTTACAAGCCTTTGTGCACATCAACAATCACCCAAAAGTAAGAAGAATATATGTCAACTCTCTCCACATAGAGTTTTCTAAGGCAGTAAAACTAAGTCCAAACTGGGGTGTCAGATGGAATCTTTCCCCTTTTTCTGTTTGGGATTTGTAAAGGTTAATGGTCACCTAGAATATGCATTAATTCTGTGGAAATCCTGTAACTACAATACTAAAAATGAACAGTAGAGTATCACTTGATGGATAACTGGAATTCAAACTAAATAAATGATGATCACAAATTCTGGCCAAGTACTCAACTACTCAAGGGTTAAGTCCAAATTGAGAAATACTCTCATAAACACTATTTAAATCTATTCAGAAAAGGCCAGTCAGCACCCAATATCCATTGTTAACATCATCACGGCAAAAGAAAGTGAAACAAATCATTTTGAAAGAATTTTTAAAAATAAAAAAAAAAAAAAAAAAAAAACGAAGAGATAAGTGATACCTTATCAGGGTTATTTTTTGCAAGAACAGTTCCAACTGCACCACCCAGTGACCTTCCAAACACAACTATTTGTGACGTATCTATATCAGTCCTCTGCATAAGATGATCCAACGCAGCCTAAAATGACACATAGGATATTCATTAAGGAACTCCACTTATTAATGTAAGTAAGGGCAATGAAGGTCACACAATCAGGAAATGAAGAAAACCTGAGCATCTTTGGTTATTCCATGTTGAGAAGGATAGCCATCACTGGCACCATAACTATATAAATCATAACGCAAACATCACATTCAAATCATAGGTTAGTGATTTAGTATATGCAACAATCATATGAAAAGGGCATCAGCAACGAAAAGAACATACCCTCTATAAGAAAGCATGAAGACATTGCATTGCAACCTTTGTATCATAATCCGAACCATTTCAAGGCGATGAGCAATATCTATGCAAAGACACTAAGTTAAGGTGTTCACAACAAATATTTAAAAAACAGAATCGTAGCATATACATATGAAGCAAGGCCAATTTTTGATGCTTGTATTGCTAAACTAATAGAAAGACAACAATAGAAATAAAGGATACTTCCAGCATTCTCTTGGAAAAACAGAATAGTTGGACCTGCAAGAGATTATCGAAAGTCAATTGAGTATCCAAGGATTCTAACAGCTAATTTATGAGAAAAATTCCTAACGATTTGAGTTGGACACATGATAAACTAGGTCAAGGGTCAACAATGATAATTCTCCCAAGCATTTAGCAAAATTTCGATAAATCTCAAAAAAAAAAAAAAAAAATCACATATGAAACTAACATCATAACACCAAAATTACAATCAATTACTAAAAATTGAAAATAGGAATTATAAATTTACAAGGTTGGGAACAAAACCCTAATGAAAAAGGGTAAAAAAAGAAGAAACCTTGGTGATCGGGGAGAAGCTTAATAAACCAAGCATGGAGTTTGATACCATCGGAAGATCTGAGCCAAACATCTTCATAAAGAAGACGCAAACGAGCAGGAGTAATAGGGTAAGACTTTGTGAGACCAGGTAACACAGGCACGTATACTAGACGCTCTTGAAATGCTACCAACAATGCCATTCCTGCTACCATGATTCCTCCTACGCCGTATATCAATGCATTCATGTACGACACCATCTTCTTTTCTTCTTTGATTGTAATTTTGATCTGTGTATGTGTGTTTTTGGTGGTTGAAACTTGTGATACAGTGGTTGTTAGCTTGTGAATTGTTTGATGTGAGTGTTAAAGAAAGAGAGAATGTTATTAAGGCGTGTGATGCGTTGAAGCAGCTTTTTAGTTTCTGTTGTGTTCCCTCCTGCTCTCACTCTGCCGGAGCTGTAAAGTCTTGCTTTTCCATCCTATTTAAGACCGCCACGTTTTTTTTTTGGCTTTTTTTTTAATTTTTCTTTTATTATCCGTTTAGGTTGAGTCCTCCCGAGCACTATGAGTTTATATTAAAGTCCACTTAAAATGAGATTATGAAAATGTAAGGGATCACAAATTCATAGCTATAATTCTTGCATTCCCTATTGTTGTACATAGAGACTATGAGTTTATATTAAAGTTCACTTAAAACGAGATTATGAAAATGTAAGCTATTGAGGTATAGAGCGAGTGTTTAGAAATGCTCATTTTGTCACCATTAATGAAATTTATGTACTAATCTTCTACCCATAATATCATAATTACAAAAATAAATAATACATTCGTTTCATTTTATTTGCAATAATTAGGTATTATTTATAAAATATAAAAATTCAAGAATGTGTTTTCTGTGCATAGCGCCGCACAATCAACAAACCATGTGACCAAAACAAGACAAAAATGCAAACTGACGGCGTCAACAGCAAAACACGAGCGCCTTAAATACGAAGAATAAAAAGGATCACAAAACCCTATTTAAGTGCGACGCTTTTTGCTTCTTATTTCATTCACCGCATCTTTATTCTGCATTTACTCATCTCATCTTCTTCTTCAAATCAACGAAAATCCCCAAACTCATTAATTCATTATTCAAATCAACGACAATCCCAAAACTCATTAATTCATAAAACCAAAACATAACAACTCATTAATTCATTAATACATCAGAAACAAGTAATTTAGAGAATTTTCCAAACTGTCAACAATCCATAGAAATTCAATCTACATTGAATGATGTTCATCAATCTCAAGAATCAGTCGAAGACATTGAAGAATTACTTATGCAGCTAGATTTGACACCTTCTGAAATATGTCGTATTGAAGAACAAATTGATCAGAACACAGATATACAAGGTATGAGCAAATACAGAAAAAAAAAATTATTAAATTAGTAATAGATCATGAAAAACCATAAAAATAACTGGTAACCCCTATAATATTATAATAATCCATTACAGTAATCAAACATCATCAAAATAAATAGAAACATCTATAGTATTTCCCAATAGTAACCACTTACAAAAATAGTAACCCTTTAAAAAATCTCATAGTAACCCCCTAAAAAAAAAAGTAACCCCTTAAAAATAAATAGTATTTAAGAAGCATACATGAAACATGCTAATATAATTGGCTTTGGAGTAAGACAGTCTACCACTAGATATTCACAAGGCAAAGGCAGAAAATTTATATCAAAACAGTATTGCTGCTCTAAAGAAGGCTTTAGATGTAAACCTAAGCCAAACCAAGTCAAAAGCCCTATCGATTCAACAACAGAGAAAAAAAAGAAGAGGAAAGGAAAGCAAGTGCCAATCACTAGAACTGGTTGCAAAGCTTACATAAATGCTAAGCTTAATGATGAAGGAATGTATGAAATTGTAGAGCATGTGATTGTTCATAATCATGAATGACAAGAAAAAATGTGGCAGCATCTTCACAGATCAGAAAGAAAAATAACTAAAGAGAAAGCAAATGCCATTGACAAAATGTTGGAAAGTGGATTAAGACCAACTCAGTCATACAACTTGATGGCTCATGAAGCTGGAGGATGATTCTGTAGGACACACATTGAAAGATCATTTTAACTACATTTCTAGAAAAAAAAAATGAAGGAAATAGGAGGAGATGCACAAAATGTTGAAGATCAAAAGCAAGTTGAAGATCCAAACTTCTTTTTCAGATTTAAAATGGGAGGTGAAGGCAAAGGAAACAAGTTGATTGCCATTTATTGGAGAGATTCACAAATGTTGGAAGATTTTTCAGTGTATAGAGATGTGCTAGTATTTGATACAACATTCAGAACAAATAAATACAACCTCATTTGTGCACCATTTGTAGGAATCAACAATCACTGGCAAAATGTAATGTTTGCTTGTGCATTTATTATTGATGAAACAACTGCAACTTTTGAATGACTTCTTGCAACATTCAAAAAGTCTATGGAAGGAGCTCAACCTATTTCAATTTTTACAGATCAAGATCTAGCTATGGCAAAAGCTATAGACAAGGTAAAAAAAATTTCCTTATCAGAAACCTAACATTGTGTCATAATATCAGGCCCTAAGAGATCCCTAGGAAACCCCTATGGTAATTAGTAACCCCTAAGAAACCTATGGTAAGTAGTAACCCCTAAGAAACCCTTATGGTAAGTAGTAACCCCTAAGAGACCTATGGTAAGTGGTAACCCCTTGAAATAAATTTTAATTTAATAACTTTATATCTCAAAATTTCAGGTGTTTCCTAATATCAGGCATAGCCTTTGCATTTGGCATTTATTGAAGAATGCAGTTGATAGATTTGGAGCTTTAAAAAAGGACAAGACTTTTCATCAAGCATCTATGTTTGACAGGTTGTGTTTCTGAGGAAGAATTTGAAACATGTTGGACTGAAATGATAATAAAATACAAACTTGAGAACAACAAATGGTTTAAGAGACTATATGGAACAAGGACAAGATGGTGCACTGCATTCAGTAAAGACTTCTTTTCAGCTAGTATTTTGTCATCTCAAAGAAGTGAGAGTACCAATGCAATCGGATTTCGAGCAAATGGGAATACAACTCTAACAGATTTCTTTAAGATCTTTAAACAAACAGTAAATAGATGGAGAAGGAATGAATCTGATGCTAATTTCAAGTGCTCAAACTCTGAACCACATTCACATCTTCTAATGGCAGAATTACTAAAACATGCTTCTCAGGTATACACACAAACACTTTTCAGAGATTTTGAAACTGAGTTTAAATTTGCAATTGCAAGCTTGTTGAAAAAGATAGATCAAGTTGGGCCACTTATTATGTATGAAATATGGCTTGAAGATGATAATACATCTGCACATCGTGTCAATTACAACAGTTCAAACAACACAGTTGAATGTAGTTGTAAAAACTTTGAAGAAGTTGGATGGTTATGGTATTATTCATTGAGGGTACTGTTACAAAGATTCCAAAAATTTATATTTGCAAAAGATGGACAAAATTTGTGAAAAGTGAAATTTGGAAGAAAAGAGATGAACAACAAAATGATTCAGAAAGACAGCAACAAAAGTTCATTCCATGGAGGGCAGAAAATGTCTAGAAAGTCTTACAATTTGATTCTCAAAAGTCAAGAGTATGAAAAAACAAGAAAAGTATATGAAGACAGACAAAGGACTACTTCCAATGAAATAGATCCAATCATATCTGCAAAGAAACAACAAGAACAACAAGAAGAAACAGGACAGACAAAAATAAATTCAATACAATTGCAAAACATAGAAGTGCCTTTGGTTGACAATCCAACTAAAGCAAATACAAAAGGAAGAACCAAGAGGATCAAAAGTCATCATGAGAAGCAAAATCAACCAAATATGAAGAAGACAAAGTCTATGATAGCAAAAAGAGACACAAGGGAATTTGGAACAATAACTCCTATTCAAAAGTAAACATTATTTTGATTATTATTATTATTATGATTATCTTTTTTTATGTTACGTTTTTAGAGTCCTTAATAAAGTAAAGATTACTATTGAATGATGTCCTACTTTACTTTTTCTTCCTGCATGTTCAATTAAATACTACTATGCATATTATTTTAATATTGTAGTTTAGTAACCCCCAAACAAGTTAAGCAACCCCCAAAAAACAAAAGACTAGTAACCCTTACAAAACACTTCGGTAACCCCTACAAAAATAAGTTTAGTAACCCCAAAACAAAAGACTAGTAACCCTTACAAAATACTTCAGTAACACCTACAAAAATAAGTTTGGTAATCCCAAAACAAAGTTTAGTAGCCCTAAAAAGCAAGTAGTAACCTCTAGAAAAAATTTAGTAACCCTAAAAAGAACCTTAGTAACTCCTACAAAAGTTTAGTAACTCCAAAACAAAAGATTAGTAACCCCCACAAAAATAAGTTTGGTAACCCCTAAAGAACAAGCTTAGTAACCCTTAGAAATAATTTAGTAACCCTTAGAAATAATTTAGTAACCCTTAAAAAAACTTTAGTAACTCTTAAAAAAACTACAGTAACCCCTACAAAAACAAGTTTAGTAACCTCCTAAATACAAGTGTGGTAACCCCTAAAGACAAGTTTAATAACCATTAAAAACCAAGTTTATTAACACCAAAAAATATCTTGGTAACCAACAGTAATACATAAACAAGATTTGATTCAAATAAATGTACTTACCATTTTCATTTCTTCTTCACAAATTCTAATACTTTCTGCAAAATACGTCTACGATCTTTATTGAATTCTTCAAGGTTCCTCAAGATATTTGGACGTAATATATTAAGATTAGACAGCATCAATGACGCGCAAATCTCTGCACGGTAAATACGTCGATTCAAAGCCTGTACAAAGAAAAAAAAAAGAATTAGTTACAAAAACTTGCATTAACAAATAAAATACAAATAAACAAATACAAACCTTCGTTAACCCAGCATCTTTGAAAGATTGCCCTTGATAAGTGCAACAATGATATAACAGAAATACTCCACAATCAACATTTGCACCAATACTATGCCAATCAAATGGAATTTGTCGAATTGGGAAATTAACAATTTCTTCAGTTGTATCAAAGTTTTTTCTTTTTAAGAAGTTGCAAAAGTATTTCCTCTAAAAATAAATAACAAAATCAATAACAAAAACTAAAATAAACAAGATCAAACATAAAAAACATATATTGAAAAAAACACCACACTAACCAGAAAAACTACACCAGTATAGAAATTGCATGTAAAAAGAATGAAACATTGAACTTTATGATTCTTTTCATCTCTATCGTAGTACAATCTGTTGTCAAGGTAGTCAATTGTTGAACCTCTCAAATTGACAACAACACATGCATAATGATCGCTCATATGCATAGGAAGTACAAACTGCAAAACCAAATAAAACAAAACAAAACAAAAAATTAAAACACTACAAAAAATTATAATATGTTAGACATACAAATTTAATATAGATTTCATACCATTAAAGAATCATAAAATTCACAAGTAGCAATCTGATTCTCCATCCACATATCCCAAGCACCATACACTTCTTCTGCATACTTTTCTTCACCGTATGTGATTAAAAACAACAATGGTTGCTGAAAATTACAACATAAATTAATTTTTTTTTAAAAGTATTCAAATTATCAAATGGAAAACATAAATATTTATTGAACTATTAGAAAGACAAACAACCATATACGAAAGACCAAAGAAATAACGAGGGAAATCTGAATCCCCCAGACTATTCTCATGATGATTTAATAACAACATAAAGCAATCTATGACACGACTTGAAATGAACTCCAAAGGCTGCAGAGAGCATATATTATCCCTTGCAAGACCATATAATTCAATAAACATCACCATCTGCTCCTTGAACATAAAGACAATTATAAGATAATAAATATAAATAACACTAAAATAGTCAAATGTTTATTACAAAAGCCTTATCAAACATCTAAAATAAAACATACTGATCAATAAACAGCTCATCAGTGTCACAGAAACAGAAATCTGCCATTTGGAGTCGAAGTGTCTTCATCCCTTTAAACAATTTCCTATTATTCCTCATTGTTTTTGAAACCAATGGAAGTTCATTTCCTCCAGAAATACCACAAGATTCAATGTCAATTGGAATAAAGTTATCAACAAAGCTAATGCCAATATAACCAGCATTATTTGACTCACCACCTGAAATAAAACAACATTAAAATGTACAGACAATTAATGTTTAAATATTGAATTAATTAATCTAAAACAAACAAACTTATGTATAACAATAAATCTATTAACCCTACAGAATTGCATTAATAACCCCTCAGAACTCAGATTAGTAACCCCTCAGAAAATAAATCTCGTACAATTGCAATAAGTAATAGATGAAAATTGACAATAGTAACCCCTCAAAACTGAGATTAGTAACCCCTTTGAATATATAATAACCTTACAAAATTGACATTACTAACCCCTAAAACACTAAACTTAATAACAAAATTTAATAGTAACCCCTTAAAAACAAATAGTAACCCCCTTAAAAATAAATAGTAACCCCTTAAAAACAAATAGTAACTAGGGGTGTGCATTAGCGGGTACCCACACATTCAGGTACCCGACTTCCCGGTTAGTGTATTTTATTACCCAAGCCCTACCCGAAATAACCGGATCGGATAAGCGGGTACCCGCAACTTCAACTTTATTTTTTTTTTTCACTTAAGATATAAATAAAGTATAATTGTATAAATTATGATTAAACAAAAAAATTAATATTGTGATTAGCATAATTGTATTAACCTCTAAACCAATGTAATGGATGTAGCTGAACAAAAATAAATAAATAAAATATGAAAAGCAAAAAATAACTGATAAACAAATCATAAAAAACAAAGCAACACCCAAAAGAATCACAAACAAAGAAAACATTACAAAAATAAGAAAAAGGAAAGAGGCAGTGGCTAGTTAGAGTATAACAATGAGAAAGAATATAGTAGATTTTGGAGTTGTGGTAAAGAAAAAAAGCCCAATTCAAAACTAAGAAGAAAAAAAAAATTGAAAAATATAAAAGTAAAAAAAACGAAGCGGGTACCGGGTACCCGGTGCACCAAAATTTGGTGACCGTACCCGACCTGAAATATACCGAGTACCCGGTCCACAAAATATATTTTTTGCTATAAAAAATACCCGATTTTAAGGAGTGGGTAGTGCGGGTAACGGGCCGGGTATTTAGGGTCGGGTTTTTGTGCACACCCCTAATAGTAACCCTCTTAAAAACAAATGGTAACTCCTACAAAAATTGATAGTAACCCCCTTAAAAAAATAATAATATCTCAAAAATAAGCTTAATAACACCTCAAAAATATGTGCAATATTGTAATAGATATGTAAAATATATACTTTATAAAAATGAAAAATATAAAGCTTACCGTTTTTACTAGTTGAAGTATCACCAATGTTGTCATCAATATTATCATTATTTTCCTTCGAAAAATCAGGAACTTTTAGAATTACATCACCACTTGAAACAATGCCAAGCTTATTTTGAAGAATTGTCCTAGATTCTTCTTCAGAATGACCATAAATAAAACTTTGTAACACTGTTTTCCTCTTTTTCCTAACATTTCCACCAATATTTGAACCCGATTTTTTAACAGAAGCACTATTTTCTAAAGTAGAAATTTTTCTACACACAGAAATTTTCTTAACAACTTTTTCACTCACTGGTGGTCTTTGAATAAAAGGATTATCAGAGTTAAAAATTTTGAGCTTTAAAAATACCTTTCAACTTACTTTCTTTTTTCAGCATGTTCGATTTCAATATTCACTTTAGAATCCAGCACAGAGATACCCTTCTGACAATCATCCAAAGAAGAGATTACAACTGTATTATCAAGTTCAGAAACCTGCTCCTCAATTTGTTCAGCTGATGAAATGACAACCGTACTGTCATTTTGTCGATGAACTTCATCATCATGTAGCTGCTCATCATGATGTTGCTCATCATCATGCTCATCAACTTGAACTTGACCTTCATCTTTCTCTTCTCCTTCTACTCGCTGAGAAGTAGTGTTTTCATCAATGACTAACTCCACATGTTCTTCAGCTTTGTTCTCTTGTTTCTCTGCTTGATTGACAGCTACTGAATGTGGTTGATTCAGCAACACATCAACATCAATTTCTTGATTCTGGATGTCATTCAGTACTAAATTAATTGCAGCAGTACAATCCATGTGATATAAATTATCAACTGAGGGAATAGGCTCTGTATTTACTTGTGCAAAACATCTTGAACAATATCTCCAACTGGTTCAGAATCCAACCTCTGTTCAGATACAGAGAACACAAAAAACTCAGACATACTCTCTTCCATTTCCCGCGTGCGCTTGTAATGCTCTTCAGCACGATCAATTGTGCTCCAGAAATTATTATCAGCAAAACAGGAAGAGTTATCTGACAAACGGTTAGATTTATCTGTCGCTTGAACGCCCGATGAATTAGATTCAACAACTTTATCACCATTATGCTCTGTCGAACACATTGATAACTTCCTAATGTTATCAAGGTGTTCCTGACAACGAACATAAAGCAGCTTTGTATCTCTTCTCAATAAGAGATATAATTCTTCAACAGGCTGAAAACTTTAAAAGCAATAAGTAAAAAATTAAAAATATAAAAAGAAATTCAATACTCAAAGGTATTTCAAACATATAAAACTAGAACAATAATTCTTAAAAGCTATTTTACTTATGCTAATAACTACTTCATCAATAAGGAATAAAGCCAGTTTAGTAACCCCTTCACAAATAATTTAGTAACCCCTTGACAAAAAATTTAGTAACCCATTCACAAATTACTAAGAAAACCATAAGAAGAAACTCATTAACAATTTAAAATAAATCTAGTAACCATTAACAGTTTAACTTCATTTTAGTAACCCTTAAAATGGCACTTCAATAACCCCTGAATGACACTTCAGTAACCCCTGAATGACACTTCAGTAACAAAGAATTTAGTAACCCTTGAGAACTTAGTTACAAAACCCCAAAATCAAATTCAATAATAATTCAAACTCACTTTAGTAACCCTTAAAATGGTAATTCAATAACTCTTGAATAGAACAATTTGGTAACTCCTTAACAAAGAATTTAGTAACCCTTGAGAAGTTAGTTACAAAACCCCAAGATCAAATTCAATACCAATTCAAACTCAGTTTAGTAACCCTTAAAATGACACTTTAGTAACCCCTTAAAATAGCACACTTTAGTAACTCAAACAAGTAACTAATTAACAAACAATGAATTTAGTAACTCCTTAACAAACAATTTAGTAACCATTGAAAACTTATTTAGAAAATCCCAAAAAGAAATTCAATAATAATTAAAACTGAGTTTAGTAACCCTTCAAAAGAAAATTCAGTAACCCCTGAATACCTCTTGACTAATATATAATAATTTATAAAATACAAAAAAAATGTCAGAAAAAAGAACTTCTATAGTGAAACTACTAACCGTCTTTGCAATTCTTTTGATTTCTTCATCTGTCAAAGCATTTGATGGAACACCAAAAGACACAACACGTTTCAATTCTGGAAACTTATCATCAATAGAACACTTTGCATGAACATCATCATTACTTCCAACAACAAAATCACTTAACCGCTCTCTAATATCTTCACAATCAGACAAACTTTTAATAGATCCAATATCTTGAGATTCATACTGAAAAAACCTTGTTGCACAGGTATCCTCCAAATGAAATGGATCCTCATCTTCAACATGAACTTCCTCGTTAATAAAATTTCCTTCGATAGCATCCTCATCGTCTATACGATCCTTCTCAACAAGCAACTCTTTCTCCATCTCAATTGAAAGTTCATGATCACTTTCTTTTTCTTCAAGATCAGTACCTCTACCAATTACCTCTTTGTCAACATCATCACTATTTCCTTCTTTTTCTTCTTCATTTACTTCCTTTTCTTCTTCTTCTTCTTCTTCTTCTTCTTCTTCTTCATTCCTTCCTTTTCTTCTTGTTCTTCATTTTCAACTTCTTCAGTCCTTTCCTCAACAACATTTTTGACTTGACATTTTGTAGTTATTGGATATGAATCCTTATCCAACTCACCAACACCCCATCGACCATCCTCTTTAAGTCTATCTCTCACCTTTTTGCTATCCCAATGTTTAATTAAAGGCAAACTCTTAGGTGCATGATTTCCTCTGAACAAAAGCTTATGAAAATAAACTATCTGTAACAACAACAAACAACCACCAACGTAGCTTGATGATAGACTATATGACATTAAATTTGCAGCAAGCTAATCCAAGCAGTACTGGCACCAATTAAATTGTGAAATATGATTCACATCTTTCAAAGCTCGAATGATTTTAAAATCAGCAATTCTATTAGGTGTAGCAGCATAGAACGTACTCATAACATCCATCACAAAACACCTTTTAAACTCATCATTACCAGATTTCATTTCCAAATCATTTGCTATCTTATTATATAACAAAGTAACAAGAATGGTTCCCTTGCAACCATAAATATTCCTCCAACGTCTTTTTATCTCAGCATCACTGTTACCCTTAGAAACAGGTATGGAAACACCTTGAATAGGTATACCAAAAACATTAGCCACATCCTCAGCAATAATCTGATAACCCTTATCACCAGAAATCATAAAATACCTTGACTCACAATGAAATTTAGAACACAACCACCGTAACATTTCACGCGGAAACTCCGTCATCTTGATATCAAAAATACTGCCAAAATCAATATCATTGACAGCTTTCTTTTGATCTTCAGAGAGTCCATCACATTAATTTCAATAGACCATATGTTCTGCATCTACTAGTTAATTCAGGACCTTTACCACTGCAAAAAAAATATAGAAATAATAAGGGCATAATTGATAGAAAATATAAATAATGTACAAATAAGTAAAATAGTAACATGTTAACCTTTTCAAAATATTATAATAAGAACTAAAATCCAAAAACTGTAACCATACATAATTGATATTAGTAACCCCTAAAAATCAAATTGGTAACCCCTATAATATGACAACAATAACCCCTAAAAATCAAATTGGTAACCCCTATAATATGATAACAGTAACCCCTAAAACTAACATCGGTAACCCCTATCATATGAAAACCGTAACCCCTAAAAAGCAAATTGGTAACCCCTATAATATGACAACAGTAACCCCTAAAATTGATATTGGTAACCCCTATAATATGACAGCAGTAACCCCTAAAATTGATATTGGTAACCCCTAAAAATCAAATTGGTAACCCCTAAAAGTACAATAACAAGCCAAACTTCTGAAATATAGTAATCATCATACATCATAATACTTAATCATCACAAACACAACATGAATATAACACACACAAACAAAACATATTGATAATAAATATTAAATACTGATATACAAAAGAATACATACATTGAAGTAGAGTCTTGTTCAACATCATGAACAGAACGAACAATAACAGACTTTGAATGAACCACAATCTTTCCCTTCTTCTTGTATGGCTCATCATCACCTTCTTCATCATTAACTTTTCCTAACTTACGTTTCTTCAGTCGCACCATCCTAATTTCAGAACTAATTGATGAATCATCAACAACCAAACCAGAATTTACTTTCTCAGGAGGCATATTTGATTTCTTTCTGCTAACCATAACCTTCCGCTTCACTTCAACTGGTATGTTCTTCTTACGTACATGCCTAGTAGAAGCAGAAGATAAATTATGCAACAATTGATAAAGAGGAACATCATCATTGAACTCATGAGTTCCTGCTACATCAACTTCTTCATCTATAACCTCCTTACTTTCAGCCTCATCAAATACAACTCCTTGCCCTTGACCTTCACCTCCACCTACAACATTGTTAACTGTACATTCATTTCCACCATCATCAATGACATCTGTAGATATAGTCTCTTCAGAATCTCCTTCAGAAACATTATCATTACACACATTTTGCAAATCATCATCTTGATGAGGAATTGATTCAACTTTATCATCATCTTTACAACTAACTGCTACATCACTATTTACTTCTTTACCAGTTCCTTTATCATGAACATCACTACAATCTTCTATAATTTCCTCACCACCTCCAACATTATCATTCCTGTTAACATGTTTATTTTCATTTGAACAATTCCTACTAGATGTATCATCAACAACATTATCACACGCCGCAAAAAACATATATATATATATATCAAAAATAAGGTAAAATAAAAAATCAACTAAATAATCATATTAAATATCATCAGTCAACAATAAATAAAATAGTAGTAGTTACTAAACTATTAAATTAGGGTTACTAACAATTACAGAACAAAACTAATGAAAAATGCTAGAAAACAATTAAAAAAACAGCAAAGGTGAAAATTAATTGAATCTAAATACAGCACACAATCACAAAACAGTAATTATAATATTCCTATTCAACTTTTCAAAAATAAACTCAAATGTAACAATGAACACTAATCAACTTAAAATTCAAAATCAAATCAAATACACTAACTGTTACTAACCTAATAAATCAAAAATAAACTAACAAATCATATTGAAATTCATCACACAACAATAAATTTAAAACTAGCTAGCAGTTACTAACCTATAAAATTAAGGTTACTAAAAAATCAAAATCGCACAAAACAATTTCAAAGCACCGAAAACTCACATGATTTTTTGACTGAAAGTCGAACACTGCAACGCTTCTTTAAACCTTTTTTCTTCACTATATACTTCACGTAAGGCATATTGATCAAGATCAACAACAATTACTAAGAACTGAATTCCCAAATTCACAAGAATTTCGCTCCAATTGAACACAATTTCGATAAAATTTGAAACAATTTAGACGAAAAACAAAGAGAACAGAATAGAGAGAGAAAAAGAAGAGAGAGAAAATGCAGATAGAGAAAATAAAGAAGAAAGACACATAAAAAATGACGGTTACAAAAAGTAAGACAATAAATATCAAGTTTGAAAAAATATTCTGCATTTGACCGTTTTCTTTCTTTCTCCGTGATTATCCGTTATCTGACGACGTTTATTTTTTCTTTGGGTTGAAGAGTATTTGGGCCTGCTACACCATTACTAAATGGTGTGACCTGCCACATATAAGATTTTATCTTTGTTGCAACTAATATAAAACGGAAGTAGTATATTTGATACAATAAATACCTTTAAGACATGAAAAAAAATCATGCATTGACATGAGTATAGCTAACTATTCATGCGCCATGATAATTATATTGAGCTTGTGATGTGCCTTATGCCATGAAGAGATTGTGTAGAGAATAAGTGCACTGAGCTATTAATTACTCTCACAAATCTCACCTCTTCTTTATCGTGTAGAGGAAGGGTTGACTTTACAAGTTGTAGGTTTTTGACAACAATTCTTGTTAAGAACTAATGATGGATTTTTTTGAGAGAAAGAGGGAAAGATGCCCTAAAGTGAATCAAGGCAGGGTGGCATCGTTAATTCAAAGCAATTGTTGATATAAAAATTGATTTTGAACATGTATGAATGTATTCTTTTTAATTCAATTTATTGTATCTTCAATGTCACTAACCATGATATGTAATTTATTTTGTAATTATTTCATTTGGTATTTATATCTTCAAACCCTTTTGTAAAAAAATATAACGATCTGGTTGTTAGACATTGGATAAATATATTACTAAATATAAATGACGCAATATCAAGTTAATATTAAGCACGACATAACCCAACATGATAAAAAGACCACAACTTATTCGCATTACAAACAATGATCACGACGAGGAGAGGTAATGGATGATATTACAATTATCGTTTGAAATTCACAACCCAACAAAATATACACGATAAAGTTATAGGATAGATGCTATCTCTATTGTTTTTTACTTGCTACATAACAAGTTGGACCAAATTTTTGAGGTATGTCATTTTCAGTGTAGCACCACATACTTAGATAATATAAATTATATAAAAAAATAGATAGTGAGAGATTTTAGTGGAGTAAGTAGTGGTAAAGGTTTAAAAAAATACAAAAGGTGATAAAATAACAATTCTCATGTAGAACCCATATTCTTAAAGTAGTAATGTAGCAAGTAAATAAAAACTTTTGGATAATATCTAAGAAATCACTGTGATATGAACAAATAGTAAATCACATGACATTTTCGTAAATAAATAGAAAACTTTATTACTATGCTACCCCTTGAAATTCATATAGAAAGACGATTTTAACCCTGAACTTTTAACATATTACCTTAAAATATTATTATAATTTGTAATTTTGCATGTCCATGTGATTTACTGGTCATTCCTCAAAACTTTTATTTAAAGGAAGAAGGAAGTAAATCTTAGTTTTGTCAAAGTTGAAACGCACGAGACACGCCCACACCATTGCGGATTTGTGGCTAATTGCCTATAGGAAGTAGGTAAACTAGGCATGCGCCAATAAGAAGTTATATCACCAGATGGTACTGTGCGTTTCTGAAACAAAATCAAGCTTTCAGTTTTGAACACACGTTTCCATGGATTCTTTGTTAGCAACCTATTCATCTTCAGACGAAGAAGACGATCAAACACCTCAACCCTCCTCTAAACCATCTCTCTTCTCTTCTCTCCCAAAACCCCAATCTTCTTCATCATCATCATCTATATTATCCTCTCTTCCACCTCCTAAATCAACCTCACAAACCCTAATTCAACAAAATTCATCATCTTTTCTCCCAAAACCCCAATCTTCTTCATTATTTACTTCTCTCCCACCTCCCAAATTAACCTCTCAAACCCTAAAAATAGAAGAAGTTTCATTATCATCAAATTCTCCATCATCCTTATTCTCTTCTCTTCCTCCTCCTAAATCTGAAACAACCACTGATTTCCCTCTTCCACCTCCTAAACCCAAAAGGGTCGTTCAATTCCGCCCTCCTGTCCCCCAACCTTCTTCCAATTTCGAAGACGAAGAAGATGATGAAGATGATTATAAGCAGACTAAAAATCAGACACAATTGGTTCAGGATACCTCCGTCAAATCCTTTTTATCAAGTATGCCTACTCCCAAAAGCTCCGGTCACACTTCCCTTGGTGCAGGGGCGTCTTCGTTGGGATCGGGGCGGCGATCAATCATCGAAACCGAGGCGCCAGCATCGAATTCTCCTCTTAATGAGGTGAATGAAGAAGTGGGTTCTGTGTCTAATAATTATGATCAAGTAAGTGTGTCTAATTATGAGGTAGTGGATGGTCAACATCAAGCAGGGTATGCTGCTGATTATGGGGGTGGTTATGGTGGTAATTCAGTTGATTATGGTGGTTATGATACCAGCAATTGGTACAATAATGGTGGGGAAGTGGTTGCTACGCCATCGGCAGCTGCTGAGAGCTTTGCTCGCTTAGGTGGAAAGCGAAGAAAGGATCAACCGCCAGCTGAAATCATTGAGGTTAAGCAAGATGAATTGATGAAAAATCGGCCTAAGGAGGACAAGTCCAAGCTTACTGGAATTGCATTTGGACCTTCTTATCAAGTATGTTTCGTTTATTCATAAGCTTATAAAGGACTTTATATTGTGCAATTTGATACTTTGAATTTTGGGTTAATGCTTATGTTCTAAGCTCTGTTTTTTTTGATATGTTGTGCTAGTTATTTCAATGCTTTTGTTTTTGTACATGTTGGTAATTGGATGCTGCAGAAAGTTTGGACTTTTGTTAATGGTTCCATCATGCTAAACTTGATGTTTCACCTGTTACATGAGGTACCTTGGGTTTTGAATAGTTCACTTGGATATCACATAATATTGGGGAGCATCTTTAATGCTTGCTTATCAACCATTCCAGTGGCATTAAAGTTGTATTCTTTTTAGCCCCTTTTCGGATTAGAAGATATTGAATTTAGCTTCATTCACTTCTAGTGAAAGAAAGATTGTGGCTGAGGTCAACCTACAAGTAGGTTCCTCATTGGAATCAAGTCCCTTTCCAACTTGAATTTTCTCAATTTTTGGATGAAATTATATGTAGTGTGGTTGGGAGGCAGTATCGTGCTTTACTTTTTTGCCCCTTTTTTCCAAATACTATAGAATTTGTCAACTTTAGCCCATAGTAAAGTATTGCTAATCCATGATTTCATGCATGGTCGACGTATTAATTTAGTAGTGTAACATGGACTAGTTACTGATCAATGCTATGAATTATGGAGAATATAGCTGATTGAGGGAATCAGAAAGAAATCAAGAATGGTTTATTTTTCCGTATAATGTGGTGTCTTCTTCTGCCATCCCTTTCTATTTCAGGCATATCCTCATTTGCTCACCATCCTTGTTCATGGCCTCCATCCCTGTCCCCATCCTCTTCACCCAAATAATTGGTTTCTTTGTCTGTGCCATTGCTCTTGTTGAATCCTATCAACGCAATAGTAGTTATTTTGGATGTAGTTAAGAGGCTAAATTTGACCAGGGTGGCTCTAGGTTTGGAGTCTGAAGCCCTCAATGATTAAATTTCAACACTAAAAGTCCAATCCTAATAGGATACATTCATTTCTTATGCCTTTTATTGAAGAGATGTTTTGGCTCTGGAGATTTTTTAGGTAATAAGGTTTGGCTATCAGCTTATCACCATGAGAGAGCTAGAGGGATTCTGTTTGTGGTGATTATTAGTGTGAGAGGGTCAAGACCATGGCTTAGTTGATGGTGCGGCAAATCATGGTATAGATTTCAGAGTTTACTTCTACTTGAAACAGATTTGGAATAAACTCATTTTGTTAAGGACTTGGAGGCACTGTAAAGTTGTTTGGTGAAAATGCTGATGAGGAGGAGGAGCTTAGCTGTTAAGGATATCTTGAAGCTGAATTTGATATGTTCTTTTTATTTTTTATTTTTTTTTTTATTTTGAAAGTTCAATACTAGATGTTGTTGGCTACTATTTTCTTATTTAAAAATAGTGTCTCATGTGAAAGCTATGAACTTCAAAGAGTAGATGGAAAGTGGGACTTGCTAGTATGCTAGAAACTTATTAATCTATGCACTTTGATGACATTTAATGGAGACAAGGTAAATTCTCTAGAGTGGAGTGTATAATTTCTGCTGCAATGCTGTGGACTTACCATTGACTTAATGTTTTTGGATATTTCATGACCATTGCATGTTAAAATGAACATTTATGTTGGATTTTACAGGAAGCTTTATTGCATCATAGTTTGGTATATAATATCACTATCAGCACAAAAACTCAATTTTTGAACTTTCTAGAATTACATGACCATATTGCATATAAATTATGAATCCATTACCCCTGTCTTGTGATGCCTTGGTGTTTATGTGACTTTATCTGTTAAACTTGGTTGATATGCTTCAGTTTGTTATATGGGGATCTCCTGCTTACATCTTTCTTTATTTGTAGCCGGTTTCAACTAAAGGGAAGCCATCGAAGTTGCACAAACGAAAGCATCAAATTGGTGCGTTGTACTTTGATATGAAGCAAAAAGAAATGGAGCTTACAGAACGGCGTGCTCGAGGCTTTCTTACTAAAGCTGAAACTCAAGCCAAATATGGGTGGTGAATATGCTCTTCTAGAGACTCTGAGTATGTTTACTTGTTTTACTACGTATTTGAGGTACAGGTAACGACTTAGAGTATATCTCAATCAATAGGGTGTTGTGGTCAAGTATTTGTGGGTTAGACACACTGAAGGGAGAAAAATATGAAATACCCTCCACTTGTTAGGATTTGAATTCTATAGCTTTGAAAGCTAATGTAGTATACTAGTACTTGTAAAAGGCTTATCAAGTGAGCCAGGTTTACTTGGTAGTTGCCTAGTTGGTATGTACTTCCAGATCAAATTTATTTCTTTTTCTTTCTAGTTTTGTTTTGAAATTGCTTATGTGTATCACTTTATATTGAAATGTTGATTAGTGTAATTCAAGCCTTTTGTGTCCTTTCTAATTCAATGTACTTCTTTAAGTGTAACTTCACTTCCTACGGTGTAGGATTTTAAGGATTGTAGGTGATGCAAGGATGGGCCACACTTGAATTCAGCGTCTAAATACTTGTTATATCCCCTTTTTACGGGATTTTTGAAGTATGGAAACATTCATCTTTCTTGAGCTCCCGGTAACATCTTATGGCCTTTGAAACTCAAGTAACTCTTCAAGGACCTTATTTTGACCCAAGGAACCCAAAGATATTAGAAAAGTATGAATAATTGTAGGTGATCCAAGGATGGGCCATGCTCTTGTTTTGGATTAGCTTCTAGATGACTGCCTCGGGCTCCAATGCTCCATGTTTTTGCCCAACAATTACCTCACGTGTTGTACATGACTATCTCGGGCTCCATTGTGTTTTTGCCCAATCCTCTTCTTTAAACCTTCGAAACATTCCACATCAATTAAATCCCCTTCATCCTCTTCTAGGCGAAGGGAGGAGCATTGAAGTGCTAGATCGTCGGCCATGCCAGAATAGACTAACGTTCGCGACAGAGTAAAACTTTAAAGAAAGTAGAAATCCTAAGGGAGTAGTTACCGCATTTTTTTAGGGAGTACCACTTGTTGAGCACAAGTTACATTGGATCACAACTCAATCGACATAATTTCACTTGAACATCAAATTTATTAAATAAAATGAACTTGCTATAACAGCATTTGTTACTTCAAAATTTAAACAGATGAAAATAATAAAGGTTTAGTGCACTCACAAATAAGAATCATCAACAGTTGCATGAAGTTTAACTCTAGAAAACTAAAGATAACAAAATATCATCAATGTAGCAGTATCATCAAAGATGAATACCCAAATCACATAGAAACATCAATCATCAATCATCAATCATCAATCAACCACTTAAAGATCCCGTTTTCCTTTTTCATACACTACCATATTTAAGCAGCCAATCAAAAGGTTAATACTTAATACAAGCACAGATATTTGTTAAAGCCAAGGATGAGTTGCCTGGTCAGCATAATTTGTTGGTTTCTCTAACCAACTTCACCTGACCACGGGAGCTTGATGCTGGTTATGGTTTGGGTTGCTTATAAACCCACCATTATGTTGCATAGCTCCACCTGTATGAGAAGAAGAGATTCCCAAGAACCCGTTCTCTTGCTGCTGGAAGAAACCATTGCCACTGTTTGAGGTTCCACTTGCCATGCATTGTGATTGCCGGGGTTCATAGACCAAATTATTGTTGCCACTATGTCCAAATGCATTAGTTCCAGAGATGGAATGGTTTCCATTTACAGAGGTTGAGTCGAGTTGTTGCTGCTTCTTCATACTGAGGAAGCGCCCACCTGATCCTCTGACCCTGTTCAGAGCATGAAGATGCCTGGACTCATGAAGATAAGGCTGCCCAAAACAGAAGAAGGAAAGCTCCATCAAATGGTATTTAATTATTGAAAAAATTACATAATACTTTGCTTTAAGTTTTGGAGAAAATAGATTCAATTAATAAACATTAACAGAATATTATAGAGAGAGCCCTTGTGCTTTTAATAAAGCTTTTAAATTAAACCAGGAAAACACTTACCCTCCGAACTTTGATGAGTTTGTTTTGCGCCTCCATCTTAGCTCTCGACTGCCGCCTCCTAAGAATCCCATGGTATTGTTTCGCATTGACATAAATGGGTTCATCTTCAGATATATCAAGAGGCAATGGAACTCGTGCATTTGTCATTCCCATCATTTGGGGTTGAATCTGGTTCAACCAAAAAAAAAGGAGAAAATTTATCCTGAATTAATCCTAAGATAAAATTCCATGTGTTTAAGGAAAGGCAATTTTTACCTGTGTTCATGTAAAATGGTATTGAACATGGAACATTCTATATGACGTATTTAGAAACAACAATCTCCCTATCAACATGCCCTAAATTTCGATGTCATGAAAAAAATATGAAAGAGGACGTTCAATCCAATTACAAGTCAAGTAGTTTGCCACATCTCTTTAAGCTTCAACAGCAACATGTAAATGAAGAAATTGTGATTGCCACCTTTATCGATCTTTTTTGTTATAATCTTGTCGTTAATTTAACAAAAGACTCACTAGATAAATTTCACAGCTTGTATGACACAAATCTTAAAACTGCTTATATATACATCCAATCCAGAACCCACTATGCAATCAACATGTTTTTTCTCCTATAGATTTGCTGTCCGAGTAGATAAATAAGAGAGGTGTCCAAGCTCTTAAAGAGACTAATGTACTAAATTAATGTCAGGTCTCCATGCATGACTGTAGGCTATATGTGTGAAGGAAGCAAACAATCACACAATACTTAATAAGAGTCTAAGAGCGACTTACAACAGGTGCACTTCCATATGAAGTCAGTAAACCATTGTAGTAGGGATCCCCACAAGGGTAAGACATCTGCCAAAAAAGACGGGGGTTCCCTCGAGATGTTTAGTCAAAGAACAGAAAGAAGACCAAAAACTAAAAAAAGACGAAGAAAATCAGTATATGGTTACCATTGCACGGCTATAGTCAATTTGACCAGTACTATAGGCAGCTTCTGGATGACCCATAAGATAAAGCGGCTTCAGTTGACCTATGTTCTTGCCACAGCTGACTTCTTGACCTGGACATTAAAAGTGAAAGAGAACAAAAGCATGTTAATTTAGCAAACAACTGACACTATGGAGTAACATCTTTTGATGAGATGCTTAGCTAATACTCCATAACATATTACTCTAAGTTGCTCAAGCATCAGTTGTACTATTGCTTTCAATTACAAAACATTCATCATAAACTTTATCAGATCACCTCCATTTAATAAATAAATGAAAAGGAAAAGAAAAACAGAAGCAGGACATAGAAATACCAGATTCAGATGACATGCATTGGTCCTGAGAATTGGTTCCAGCATTCGCAGTTATGTCATGGTTAGACTGAGTTGATTGACTTGAAGGTGAGTCTCTATCTTGCAGATGAAAGCCCAAAGACCGTGCATTGAGATGAAGTTGTGGTGGAGAATCCACTTTCAAGCTCAAGCTCTTCGAAAAAGAATCAGAAATACGCTTGTTTGGGTTCCATTGTGGAGGAAAATTAACATACAGGTGGGACATTTGGAGAGACTAAGTTGCAACCAAAGTGAATCCTTAGCAAGTCTAGATTTCTGTGTACAACTTTGCAAAGATGCAAGCTATTTACGATCCTCAAACAAAGTTCCAGAGTCAGTTAGCTACCTAATCATCTGCATTAAATCATAAAATCATCAGTATGTAGCAAAAGACCTAATACAATTTTAAAAGTTTCCAACTTTCCACGATGAAGATTTTTATTTCCACTCTCTCCACTCCAATCTGTGACAAATGCAATGAGCAAGTTATCCTAGGTCCTACAAGTACCTTTTATTTTCAAGCAAGAACTAGCAAAAGCTACTTATAAAGAATCCAAAAAATAAATGCTTCCTCCATTCCCAATAAGTCGCAATGTTCCACTTCAGCATGCATTTTACGGAATAGATTAGAGGGTGTAAACGAGCAAACTAATCAAAATAATTTTGACACATACAACAAGTAACCTACAAGTTATCAGTGTTAAAATTCTTTCGATAAATTCACGCTTTCAAATCTCTTCCTCAAAATGTGTGGCAAAGTGAAACGTTGTGACTAATAGAGAGTGGAGGAAGTATAATATTAGAAAAGTACTAACACACAACAATAGCAATATTACAATAATAGCAGTAACAGCAGATGATAATCAAGGAGAATCTTCACACAATTTATTCAGATACCTTTAAATTTTACTTGTGACCAAGTTAATATTGGAAACACCATTAAAATGTGTACTAGACACATATATTACAGTTATACAACAAGGTAAGTAGTGTCTCACATAAACAGAACCTCACAAAAGATAAGGCACATAAACAGTCATCAACTGTATCTTTCGATTGCAAAAATACTAACAAAAGATTCATACATGACAGCGTTATAGAGCATGTATACAAGGCAGGCAGATAGCACTTGTTTAGAAAAATAGAAATATACTTCTATCAGTCAATCTCATATCAACGCCCTTCAATTTTAAAAGATTGTTTCGAGCACTCGATCAGCACAGATAAGTAGATAACCAATGCAAGTTCACTCAACAACAATTTTGGCAATTTGCAACTACTTACACAAAAATGCACACATAGTTGCATGGCTAATTCAAATGAGGCAATTCTTCATTTGGTTTGGAACAAAGCAAACATTCTAAAAGCTCGGCCTATTGCATTCTTGTTGGGTACGGACAATGGACAAGCAACTACATGACTCCGACAGCTTGAACACTCACTAAATTTACACATCCCAAAAGCGAATCAACAAATCCATAAACTAGCTAGCATATGTCAAAGAAGCAAAAAACTGAACTCAAGACTCAATTTGTACAACTTCATATATATATATTGAGGCAGCAACAGAATTGTCAATAATATTTCATGTGCATGTTTAGGAATATATAATAGATACCTAGACGCGGTCCTAATGTTTGCAGCTCTTGTTACACACTCCCATTACTACTTGCAGGAATTGTTAATGTGTCATTTACATGCAACAAGTACACACAAGACACCAACATTTGATACATACTCCAAGCCGAAAACACACACAAATCTAGATCATGTATGGGCTCATATGACATTACAACAAACAAATCAATATTTGAAGTAATAGAAGCATAGCATATCAAGGGCACATTCAACATATTTTACCTGAAAAATAGAAGATTTGAAGCCAAGCAAGATAAATGGGAATGAAGCTAGTGAGAGCATAGTAAAATGAAGTATGCATGCAACAAATTGAAGCACGGCAATATAAAGGCAGAAAACATCTGATGACTCAACATACGAAAATTCTAGGTTACCAATATTGGTGGGAAGAAGCAATGAAGTTAGAGAGGAAGAAAGCAAGCTTCAAAATAGAGAGCAAAATTCCATACAAACAAAAACCCAATCACATTAAACCATAATAGTAGTAAGAGTCCAAAAAAAGAAAGAGAATGGAATTGACAAGAATGTTTAGTCAATTATTTTCTCTCAACTTCAACCAACCCCCTTGACAATAATTCAACTCCCCCCAATGACTTTGGAAGATATATATGGAATCAAATTAAAGTAAAACTATCAAATAATTAGTACAAGAACAAACAAATACCAAAAATAGGAAAAACATTAAATATTTAAAAAAAAAAAAAAAAATGAAAAGGAAAACCCTTAAAATTTGTATTCATCACAAAAATGACAACAAAAACAAACTCCCATGAGGCAATAACCAAAAGATCAACACCTAATAAGGAAATTTCTAGGAAGAGTGAACCCACCAATGGCAAAGGAACACATACACCCATAAAACAACAACAGGACATCAGCTACTAACTAGCTAGTACTGGTGCTAGTATAGGAAAATTTTTGATTTTTTTTTTTTTTTTTACCAATAGAAGAAAATTACACTTTATGTTTTAATCATCCAAACCAATAATAGAAACATCATCCTATGATATTGATCCCATAAAAATAAACATGCAGTTAGTTATAACTTATAAGTAGTAGTACTATAAACAGCAAAAAAATAAAAAAAAGAAAGCAAGTACTCCACATAAATAAATGTTCCAATTCCAAACACTCCAGAAGAAGAAAGAAGTAAGAAATGGAAAATAAAAAAGGAAAGTAGTTTTTGAAACACAAATCAATAGAAGTATAGTATTATAGTCAAATTAAGCTATGTACTTAGGTTTAAAAACCAAAAAAAAAAAAAAAAAATGATGAATAAGAAGAAGAGAGAGAAAAATAAAAGGAAAGACCTTTGGGATCTGATGAGGAGAGAAGCAATAGCTAAAGAAGCAAAGAATACAGCTGCTGGGTTCAACTTGGGCATGTTTCCCCTCTTGAAACCCCCAATCCCATCTCCTTTTCTTTTCTCTCTCTATCCAACTTTTTTTTTTGTTTATTATTATTATTTTTTTTTTTGTTTTGCTTTTGGGTTTTGTTTGAATATAAATGAAATGAAAATACTTATTTTTTTAAATTTGTATCTCAAATGGTCTAATTGGATTTGCTTAGGAAAAGAGGGAAGACCCCATAAATGATACTGCTCCAATTACCAACTGATAAAAGTGGTTCCTTATATAAATTTACTTCTACTACTGTATAATAATAATTCCACAAATAAAAACAAATACGGAGTAATTCTTTTTATTCATATTTGTAGTTATTGAAAGCAAATAAAGTGGGTTGTGTGTGTCACTGTGTGCAATTGTTTATAATTGTTAGTTCCACCTTTGAATGAATTAATTGATGGGTTGTCGTTTCCAATGTCATTAACTTCTGTTTTTTTTGTTTATAAAATTCAAAGAAACGGCTCTTCCCTCCTTTCACCCCGCTAACTCGCTAAATAGTTATTGTTGCCAACTAGCCATTCTTATCATAATAGCGACCTTTTAACCTATTTTTACTTGTTCAATATCACTATTTATTTTGTATACTCACTACTTGACAAAGTTTTGACATTATTATTTGCTACCATTGCTAATTTGCTATCACGTTTAATATTGAGACATGACGTAAATCAGCTTGGGATTCTGAACGAATACGGATACGTAGTATATAAGAGAAAGTATATATTCAGAGGTGAGCTGGCGCAGAGGAGGACAAATTTATAATTTCGCAAAAAATATTTTTAAGTCAGTGACATTCATTCTCAAGTCAAAGTTGGTAGTTTTCAAGTCACAATTTTTATCATGTCACATTGCATATTTTTTAATTCACTAAATTAATTTTAAATTTAAGTTAAGAGTGTTATATTTCAAGTCAAAATGATTAGTTTTCCAGTCAGAAAAAAAAATAATAGTCATCTGGACTAGAGACCTTCGACACATATACTTTCTCTAGTACACTATAAAAACACTTGTTTTTTTTTTAAAAAAAATTATATCAATATATATTCCGAAATACAATTTGTTATAAGAATATATTATATATATATATATATATACTTGTATTATACAGAGTAAGTAGTAATTCACATCAATATAGACGACAGACCATTATTAATGATAAGAAATCCATACAAGAAAAGCAGTGTAAAATAAGCAAGATCTGCAGCCAATAGCCAAATTCTGATGCAATTCAAAACAATAAATAAAATAAAGAGCCATAATTAGTAATCGCCCTTGAACCAAGCCATATAAACCTGCCACATGTACATGATAATACAGGGAAAAGGAAAGGATAAAATAAAGGCTACAACATACAATAGTTGATAGGGAATTGAGTCATAAAAGCAGTCCAAACTAGATTCCATACACCTCAGATACCATTATATGGAATACAAACCCTATTTTGCACGGAGTTGGAAACGAGGTCGAAAACGAATACGAATACAAAAACTGAAAACAAATAATCTAAAAAACATTGTTAATGGATACAACCAATTATAACATAAAGAATCGAAATCATCCCCAATACGAAGACGAATCGAATCCAAGGAAATACTCATGCTACATAGACTTACCTCATATACTTGTTAGTTACACACATTTCATTTTATCAAAAACAAATACTATTCCACACATTTCACTTAAGTACTCCCTAATCCCTATGGCAAATTTCTCCTATAATTTGACCTTAAATTGTGTTCAATAAGCCTACATCTCAAATTATGAAACATACACTCATAACTGCTGTCTTCAGCAACTGTTTTGAGTTGATTTTCATAATTTCATCAATTGAGAATCAGTTTACACTTCCTTCAGCTTGACAACAAAATTTCCCTGCTATACACTTGATACATTGCCCGCTTCCCACTTGATTTCACAAAATGCAAATGTGAAACAAAAACGAACATTTTACACTTATGCAGCAAAACTGTTTAACAGACCAGATCGTGGTTCCTAAAATGTACATTTCGAGAATTACAACACCAAAAACCTATGGATGGGGAAGAAAAATATCCCCTTTCAGTAAAAGAAAAATTATGTACATAATAAATTGAATATTCGAAATTTCAGCTACAGCCTAACACGAAGAGCACAAGCACAGCAACAGCAACAGCCTAAAAATTATCTGGGAGGCTGATTTCCATTTCAGAAGGTTGTATAAATACACGTGCAAGGTACGAGCGTTACTTCTGAATCAGCAAATTACTGAAATCACACGAGCGGATCTATGCAGGACTGTAACAAAGAAAACTCCAAATTAAAATGTATGTTATAATAAGTTAGCAACTAAATTGTCAAGGCTTCAAGAAGCTGTAAACAAATATAGATCTAAACAAATATAGATCTATGCATGCTGGATTTCTGATATCGATTGTACTCTTTCATAATAGTGTTGTTTGTATCGTGGATGTTCAACAACTAGTCTGACTGCAGATTAGTAATATATGAGCTGAAACTAGAGTAAGTAAACAAGTTTAAAACAGCTTCAAGTCACATGGTAGCAACTAGCAAGTCATTCGTTTCTGTTTTGGGATGGTTGGGGTATCATTCAGGTCATATTTCAAGTCATAAGGTAGCAAGCCATTCGATTCTGTTTTGGGACGGTTGGGATCTATTGTTCAGGTCATACTCAGGCCCATTGTCATTTTACTTGTAAAGCTATATTAAACGACATCAGGTAAAATTTTCTGTTGGGTTGTTAACAAAAATATTGGTTAATGTAATTTCTAATTTAGCCCGGCTTCCAAGCCAATAATCAAGCAGATTTTCCAGGTTAATCTGATACATTAAGATAACAGAACAATGGGATGGGACTGCTCTGCTTAAACCAAGCATTTAGTCCTACAAAAAGAAATAGGTACCATATATTCTGGAGATCTGATTTCCCTCATCTTTCTGCAGTTATATCTTCAATAATTCTAAGTTCCTGAAAATTTTAAACTGTCAACATGCTAAAGATGATATATGAATCGAGCTTTACATAGAAAGATGAAACTTTTCTAGTGTACTAACCTTCTTGTTTATAGCTTCAAGTCGATCCTCTCAGACCACTCAAATATGTCAGAATATACACGATCTCCACCCAACTCCTCTCCTGTAGCACCTGCAGCTACCCGAATTATGTCCTCAATTAACGCGAAATTTCCCATTATATCAACATGTGCACCGCTTTGGGTGCCCCTACCCTCCAGTAGATTAGCTGGAGGAGCATGATCATACTCCCTTATATAAGTTTTCATTCCAGAGGGGTTGAACCGGGTTCTACCTTTCCAACCTTTAGCACACATGTAACCAGCACTTAAAACAGGAACTGTTTCATCTCCATCAACATTAAAAACCCCACCCTTGAGACAAGAATTATCATTTGTACCATCGGTCAAAGTATCAATCTGAAAAGGAATGTAGCAATCTGCAGTTGTGCTCAGCTTGTAAATATAAGCTCTCTCGGTGGGGATTCCAACACCATACAAAGAAAAAATCTCCATGTCCGGGGCACTTGGCAGTCTGCATGAATTGTAAAACAGAAAGCATGAATTGCAAGTTCACAACTGATATACTCACACGACAGAGGAAAGATACATTTTTTGGGGATGTGTTCAGATGAATGGAAAAACTTTTGAACAGAATAGCAATTGCAACTAAAATGAAATTCAATTTTTTAGTTTTTTTTTTTTCTTTTAGCAAGTTTATTTCAAAAACTTCAGTTCATTTCCTTTGTTCTATACAGAAATTGGAAAAGTTAGAGAAGAGAAAAACAAGGAAGAGGATGGAAAGGAGGAAAAGTGAAGAAACTATAGGATCAGATCATGTATCCAGCTTCAAGAACTGAAACCAACATCAAGAAACTATTCCACCTCTTTACAAACCAAAAAGATGTGGAATTTGGAAAAATTAAAATTCTTTGACAACGACTCATCATCAAACAAGACTAGGGCCCTATTCTCGTCAACTTATTTTTGCTTATTTGAACTTATTTTTACTGAACTAAACTTATTTTTACTTATCTGAACTTATTTTGCTAAACTGAACTGAACTTGTTTTTGCTTAAATCATTAACAGTTTATTAGGGATTGAAACTTATTTTTGCTGAACTGGACTTATTTTTGCTGAAAATAAGTAAAAATAAGACGAGGAGAACAAGAGCTAACTGTACAAACTAGATAACACCGAAAAGTATAAAGCCTACCAAAAATTTCAAATAGCTTAGCTTGAGGTTCAAAACCTTTCTATTGGGGTTGGAAACACTACCTTATGGTCAATTATCCTTTTCTTTAGCAAAAATAAAAAATAAAAATCTTTAAACATAAAGACGAAGAAAGAAATAAGTTAGCTAACATCACCATACCTAGTTTCTAATGGATTTGACCAATATTTATAATGGTTGTATTTCGGGTCATCCAGATCGTCAGCTATGCCATATGAGTAATGAGCATCACCACGTTTCATCATTTTTGGAGCCACATAATGAAGTAAATCTATAACTGATCCAGCAGTGTAAGCTTTATAGTCTGCAACAGCTTTGATGCCAGGAATTCCCATGTCATGATACTCTGTCCACACAGCATGGCAGGTTGCATTTGCAAGGTTATTGCCTTTAGTAGCACCCTGTTGAACAACGAAGAATGAGAGGCATTCGCAAAAATAGCATTTCAAAATATTTGTACGGAGACGATAGAGGAAAATTAGAGAGTGAAACAAAGATGAGGAGGGGAACAAGTCAGAAAACAGATCAAAGCTTGGAACAAGGTTGATTAGTAATTATTTTAAGTTTGCAAATCCCAATATATATACGTATATTCTAAGTCAATGAAAATCCCAAATATAATTTTTAAGTTGGAAAGGGGAGACTCCAACCTACCCAAAACAGAACTTTACTAGCACAACTTTCCAAACATTAAGTTGGAAAGAGGAGAGCAGAACCTTACTAGCATAACTTTCCAAACAACCAGACCACCAATCCTCAAATCCAACATCAGTGTCCACATCCTCAACTCAAGGCCACTGGAATGATGTTCACCTGTTCGGGAACCATTTGAATATAATCAGTGCTACCAGCTGTGTAGCACAGAAATAGAAAAGGGACGGGAAGCAATGGCCATTGTCTTAAAAGCAACTGAAAATGCCTTATATAAGTAAAATCAAGTTTGAAAGACTTGATTATGATGAGGAAATAATTAATCAATTGAAAAATAAAGAGCAAGTCACACATTGCACACAACAACATTCACAAGCTGAAAGAAGCTCATGAACTGCACGTTCACTGCTCAACTCCAATTTTCATTGTTTGGAGAAGAAAGGAGGTCCAAAATAAATGAGATGAAAGAGAACTCCAAAGTAGACAACAGCCTCACAAAGCATTGGAGTTTGACTAGGGCTAGTGATATTGAATTTTCAAAGCAATGAGAGGAGAAAGAATTGATCTGGACTAAAACAAAAGAACTCCACAACCATTAAGGAACCTAATCTGGTAAGGTGGTAGACAGATTAACAAAGATGATAGTGCATTAAAGTGGAGGTCTATAATGGAAACTTTCCAGATAGGTGATTTGTGCAGCACATGAAGCTGACCACAATACACATTTATGGGATGTCCTAAAAAAAACGAATTAGATTTTAGAAGTTATGATTATTCCATATGGGGAAGGACGTCTCACACGGTTCATTTGCAGTTCATACATTTTATTTCAAATTTCAACACAAAAACATGACGCGCAGCTTAAAACTGAAAACATTGGAGACAGAATATCAAAGTATAAAATTTTACCCTGAAGTCTGTTCTCTCGATATTTGAAGAAGGAGCATCTGCTACACCTTTTCCAAAGGATATAATTCTTCCATAATGTGCACCTTTTCCAGGTGGATTCAAGCAACTGTTCTCAATCTTTGCGGCAGTACGGGTATTGTTACTCTTCTGCTTCTTCGTACAATTGTAACCATCTTCAGGTGACCAATCAAGATTACCCCAGATAGTGTCCCCACCTTTAGGTATCATTGACAAAGTTGTATCCCATGTACGAGTCATCCTCATCACATGCTGTAGAGTTTGAAAACCAAACACATCCTTATCCAATACCGCAGGTGCAACTGACCTGTACCAGGATAAGTCATTTACCATAATCAGAACAGCAGCATCTACATCACCATGGCCGCACTAAACCAAAAATAGAAATAAAGCATAAACATCATAACAGACAAGAAGATTGGGAAGGGATGGCTATAGGGAAAATACAGAATCTGAGCTCATGAGGTAAAAACGTGATTGCAGACTTGCAGTAGCATTCTGTCCACTAAAGTTGACGTATACAACACGGTTTCATGCTGACAAGTGAGGATTTCTATCTCATTTGTCAGGTCATCAATAATTGGCAATCAGTTGCACATTGTATCTATTCAGTATTCTCTTTTTCCAATCTATCTGTTTCCCTTCCATTTTCTTTCTTAGTGGTTTGTTTGATACTTTGATGTGCAATATTTTTGAAAATTCTCATCAATAACGAAATCAGGTAAAATATGTCATAGAATAAAGGAAGGAGGAAACCGGAATTTAGGCCTACCTGATAATTTTTTAGTCAACTGGTGGCAAAAGTTAAGATATATGTTTTTGAAAGGTGATAAAATCAAACCAGACACAAACATGCAAAGAGGAGAGGAAAGGAGACCTGGCAGCAGCAATATCCTTGGCTTCAGCCGAAAATAGTCCAGCCACAGCTTTGGGAACGCCTAAAAATGGCCCACCAATATTCATTACTGCTTTGATGTGTTTAGCACACCAGTCAGAACCACCACCACCACCCATTGGAGCAGGTGCCTCAACCCATTTCATGAAGTGTAAAAAGTATAAAGCACCCATGGAATGTGGAATGACAACCACCTTATTCCCTCCATTAGTGGCAACCATTAGTTCTATATTACTTTTCATTCTGCTCAATGTCTGGTCCCTTACCTGATGATCTCATAGAAGAAAAGAACATTATTCAGACAATCAGCAAGATCAAGAAGAAATTCTGTATGGACCGAAAAGAAAACAAAAGAAATGTTTATGGTCAATTTGACAATGTTTAGGGAAATAACACTTCAAAAATTCAGATGTACTACTCAATAAAAGTTTAATAAAATGCCAAGCTAAGCTAATAAAGTAAATGTCTTATCAATGAGAAGTAAAGCAAGAAAAAAATTTCTTTTGTTATGCACATCATATACAAGCTGACGCTTTCTACAACAATGAGACTTATATTACAGGTTAATTTGCCACATTTATCAACGTCATATTGCTATGATGGTTCCTTCCAGATGTCATATGACTCATATTCCAAATTAAACATATACAATTACAACTCTCTAATTTGGTATTCAATCTTAAGCTGCAAGCTGCAAACAATTTCATTTAAATTCATTCAGATTCCTTCTCTTGATTCTGCCATTTTTAAAAACCATTAGATTTTAATTCGAAACATTTGAATCTAAAGGTAACAACACGTAGCTATTCGAGTAGAACAGACTAATAAAGTTTATATAAACTTCCCAACCTAACTTGAAGAGCTTTTAAGTTTACATCTCGTGACTCTGAAACATGCTATAACTCAATCAAAACAAATGCAAAGCTACTTATTCACATTGAACCAACTTTTGCAGTGCCACAGTTGATATTAAGGATGCTTGAAAACAATACCTCAGTGTTTTGGAATGCAATTCTCCAATCATATGCAGCCATATACATTGTTTTCTCCTCATATCCTATTCGAGCTAAATTAGCAATCAAAACAGCCCATACAAAATAGCCAGGCGCAAAATAATCAGCTGCCACAAGACCAGAGACAGGTCTAACCCTTATACCAGGCGGATCCAGTCCAGTTTCATTATCCAGAGACATGTGTTCAACCCAGCAAAGGGGTCTGCCAAAACAAAATCATAAAAAAACTTTGAGTAGCATTATGGGTTTAAAAACCTATTTTAGCTTCATTTCAAAATATCCAGAATTTCAGACCACTAGAACTACTGAAAAATTATGCGCCGCATGTCTACTTGGATGGAACTAATTTAGTAACGCAACAATCAACAAGTTTGATCAGATGGTAAGTCGAATGAGGATTATTTTGAGTTCATATGAGGAGACAATAAGTTGAAGAAACTAGGGGCTGATTATGAGCCACAAATCCACAGTGACGTTACCAACTAAGCTTGACTGAGCATATGATAATAGGACACTCTTATACAGCTATACACATGAAAATGCATGTTTGCAGAACAGCTTGTGTGCATGAATGTCAAAGGCTGCTTCATGATATGAACCATGGAAATGTCTAAGCAAACAAAGAAGCAGCACACGGTGTATCAAAGTTCAAGCAATTAACCCACACAGTGTAACCAGTCTAGAATTACATGATGATTATTTAGTTCTAACATACAAAAATTTAATCTCCAGCTTAATAGTAATCTTTACTTTCCCATTGCTTAATCTGTATTAGCAGTCAGCAATACATAACCAGGCATTATACGAACCACCATGACACAGCAGGTTGGGGTGCTTGAATTGAAGTACGGCACCGCAGTATGCTAATTAGTTAAACTAGCTCAAAAAGAGTTGGGACACAATTCGAAATGTTATTTGCAGAGGCAAAATGAGAATTGGTTCAACAACAACATTAACAATGCCTTAAGATAACAAAAGACTAGGACTTCCCTAATCAGTAGAGTTATCTTCGAACTTCTGCCAGAAGTCAGAGTCACTTCAATTGTAATATGGAGTATTTATATTTCATAAACTTACTTTGTCCACTAAGCAGGATAACTTGTAACACTAATAAATGATTGGTAATATCACGTTAAACTATACAGACCAGATGTGTTTTACAGCAAAACAGTTATAAGCAAACTGAAGCCAGGTCTGATCTTCACCAAATGGTTACCCTTTTTTATGCAAGAAAAACTGGTAAATAAGAACATAACGCAGAGAGTACAAAAAGAGCATGAGTTTATCTCAAGAGCAGCAAACACATATGAACCCTTTCCTAAGATAACAAGATAAAGGGAAATAAAGGGCAGGAAAATACGACGAAGCAAAGGGGTAATAAAGGCAAGGGGAAGGAGGAGCTTCATTTTTCCTCCAAATTTCTCTACATTAGAAGGAGATGGTATTACTAATAAAGGGAGGGAAATTGAATCACTCTGATCCTCCCCTGAGTAGCTTCCCCCATCCCCTTGACCACAAAACAAGGAACCTCTTGACTTCCTTTCTCATGATCCCATCCCACGGTTTCTCCCTATTTAGTCCTATTCAAACGATGAGTAACAATTAATCCAGTTTCCTTAAACTCGCCAGAAGTCCCAGCTTCCTCATCCCAAAAAAGACAATAAATAAGCAATGCATTCCAATTGTTATCAATTTTTGGGACTTCCATCAACCCACTCCATTACTTGAGTCACAAACAACTTCCACAGCAAGTAAAAAAAAAGGGAGGCAAACACTACAATGGATACATCACTATTCACCACAATAGATAACAACTAATGTACTTTTTTGTAGCCCAAAAATTATCCCCACGTATCACAACTTTACAACAGGTCCAACATATTCTTAACATCACATTGTTTCTGTTATATTCATATTTACATAAACAAATCCTCAAATAAACCAACTACAAACTCCATAAGTCACTTTCCAAACCCCCAAAATTCCGACAAACTACCCCCAAAATATACTCAAAAACAAACTAGTGTACATTTTAACAATTACTCCCGTACATAACTAGCTCAAAACACTTGTCATAGCTAACAACAGCTAACATGCAAAACGACAGCGAGTGGTAGCTTAAGATATTAAAGCTTCCTTTCCAGTTCCAAATGAGCTTGGGATCGATTCTCATTAACGCTCCCAACCAAAACATGTTCATGACTAGCAAAATAAAAATCCCTAAAAATGTAAAATAAAGTACCTTTTATATAATTCACCAAAAGTACCACCCCAAAGACGTTTCCGAAAAAGACCATCAGCACAGTAATGACCTTGCCAAAGCTCAAGACCACCAGTAACAATCCCAGGAACAAAAACAACTGGATGTTTAACCTTCAAACCTTCTTTATGTAATTTCACACCAGGTGGATCAGGTAATGGTCCTGTTATTGCCTCTGTTACAAATTGCGGAAATGAAGCTGGCATTGCGTTATACATAAACAATAAAAACCACCATGTACAACAAATAAACCCTACAAACCAACAACAACTATCAATGCATGACCATTTCTTCCTCATTCTTCCTATTTCATCTCTTTTTTTCTTATTCTCCTCTTCTCTTTCTCTCTCTTCCGTCACTTTGTGGTTCTTTTCTTCCACCGGAGGTGATGGTTCTGTTGGTGCAGGTGATGTCCCCTTCCTCCGCCGTGGAAACGGCATCGTTTTTGTCGCCTACTACCTCGATTTCTTCTTTTCGAATTGTGATTGAAATGGAGATTGCGATTGGAATTTCAATTTTAATGACTTTTTTAAACTAGCAACGGTAATGATTTGTTACCGTTGCTGGAGATGGAAGGTGGTTGTAATTGATGTTTTTGCCGGTGGCAATGGAGGATGATGAAAGAGGAAAACGATGGTAGTTGTCTGTTTGTTACTCTCTTTTTTATTATTTATAAACTTTGGGAGAAAAAATACAACACGTGGGCCCAAGTTGCAAATTCTGAGAAAATGTATGTATGTATGAATACCATCAAATTACAATCAACTATTAGCTTTTTTCTTTTTTTTTTTTTTGCGATAGGGAGCCACTAGGGCGGGGATGAGAATTGATCCCAAGATCTTCTGGAATCAGAAGGGAAGCTTTTACCACGTGAGCTACCCCTCACTCTCTATTAGCTTATTAAAATACTAGTAGGAAGGAAATGTTATATCGTTGAAACTAATATGATACAAAAGTAGTATTAGATACCCCCTAATTGTCTTATTTCTTTTAATATTTTCATAAGAAAATAATTAAATAACAATGAACTACGGAATATTTTTTTTAATATTTTGCCTTTATTTGTACCTTTTCGCTAAAATTGATCAAACTATAAATAAAAATTGACTACCAGCATATAGGAAATCAAAACGTGAAAAGAACCAAAATTGCTTGGAATATAATTTACAATGACGCAAATGAAGAAAGTATTTTTTTTATATATTTTTTTTTCAGAGAGTTGAGACATGTTTTCTTCAACTTATTTTTGCTTATCTGAACTTATTTTTGCTGATTTAAACTTATTTTATTTTTACTTATCTGAACTTTTTTACTGAACTAAACTTATTTTAGCTGAACTGAACTGTTGAAATCATTAACAATTTATTGAGGATTGAAACTAATTTTTGCTGAATTAAATTCACAATTTAATAAAAATAAGTTTACATTAGCAAAAATAAGTTCAGATAAATAAAAATAAGTTGACGATTGTTAATAGTGTGAAAATAAAACCAAAATTAATCACGTACTCATCTAAACACGGCAAATCAAGAAGATGTGAATCACGTGGAATCAAACAGTAGGATGCATGGCTAAATTGGAGATAGATGAAGTGGTGGTTTCTAGAGGAGACAAGAGAAGTGTTAATGTGTAGTGTGTTCTTTCTCTTTACACTCTCACCTAATCCTCAAGAATCTTATTGGCGTCATCTAGTAATTAAATAATTATTTATATTCATCTTTATTCTTAAAAAATAAAAAAAATAAAAAAAAGAAACTATTGTTATAAAATATTATTATTTTATGGATGTCCATTATACCCCTTAGGTATGATCTAGAATGTTCTGGATACTAGGATTTATTCTACAGGAAACCCTAGTTTATGCTTGTATATATATATTTGGTACTGAATAAGAAAACAGATCTATTCTTCTCTCCCACAAATACTCTCTACTAAATCCTATTTTCTATAAAACGTTATCAGCACGATTGTTATACTAAATCAATTAAATCAACAACTTCTACCGAGGTATGTTATGCTATTGTTTGTTGAATTTATACTCCATACTCCACACGAAAGTGTGTTGAATATTATTTTTTTTTTTTATTTTCTTTTGCACAATTAGTTTGATGTTTTCTGTTCATTTCTTCAATTAGCTTGCTTATGAATTTGTTTGTTCAATCAGTTTAATGTTTTCTTGAATTGCATGTCATTTGTTTGGTGAAAATCTTTGAATTTGTTATTTCGATGTATTCTATATTTCATCAATTAGCTTGCTTTCGTTCTTTGTTTATTCAATTTGTTATTTTGATGTATTTTGTATTTTGGTATTCTGAATTTCTGAAATTGCATTCGAATTAGGATATTATTCAGGTTTTAATTTCTGATATTATCAAGTTTTAATGATATTAGTCAGGTTATGATTTTGCAATTCAATATTATATATATTGTATTCGATATGGTGCATTCTAATATGATATTAGGCAGGTTTTAATTTCTGATATTTATCAGGTTTTTATGATATTAATCAGGTTTTAATTTTGAATTTTGATTTTATATGATGTATTCTGAATTTTTGATATTGTGTTTAATAAGATGTATTATGATATGATATTAGTTTGGTTTTAATTTCTGATGTTGTTTAATTACTTGACTTTTGAGTATGAAATTTATGAGGTTTTAAATTGGTTTTAATTTTGAAATTTCTGAATTTTGGAAATTGTATTCGATATGAAGTATTATGATATGATATTAGTAAGATTTTAATTTCTGATGTTCTTCAATTACTTGACTTTTCATTATGAGGTTTTAAATTGAAATTTTTTTAATAAAATAATGTTATTCAAAATTACAAAGGCTTATCTATAATGCTCATTAGTCATTAGCTTTGCTTGTTGAAGTAAAGTTTTAAAACTATGTTCTTGGCAGTTGGCACATAATTGTATTATAGACAATTAAACAAAAGCTAATCGACATTAATTATTTTACGTATGTAGCGAAAATACAAATAATACGGAGTATGTGAAAATATATATACAAATCATTAACAATATAGAGAATTAGAGAAGGAATGACTATTTGCAATGATATATAGATGAGACACATATTTATTAACATAGAGATAATATAATTAATTAATTATCTCTATTTACTCTATTTTCTTAAATACGAAAATTATGTATTATTGTCCTTTTTAATAGAGCCTTCAACTGTAGTAAGTTTTATATAATAGATTATGCGCTGATATTCATACTGTTAATATTCATAATATTGGGTTATCTATTGTATAATATTCATAATTTAACCTCGTATTTGATAATTATCATAGTAGTTATTCATTGTTTGGGTTGTAGTACCGTTTGAGTTTTTTGTACTTGATATTCTAGAAACACGTTAGTTCGCTTTCTCATTGAAATAGATGCCAGTTTCCTTCCCTGAAATTACTTAGTTTATCCATGATTTCATGTCCCCTGATTTTTTCCAAATTGTAGTTTAAATGTAGTTATGATCTTATGTTCCCTGATCATCTGTAATTTATCCCCTTATTATATATATTCATCCCTAATCATATGTGTTTTATGATCTTATTGTGATCTATTGTGATTGACTTGATTTCTCTTCAACACTTTTGTATTTATTTATAGTACCTATTAGTTCCTAATTTGTGTACATTTTCGTATATAGTGTATCATGTCAAACTTAGCAAAACTTGAATTTGCGGCTCTTGATATTACTGGAAAGAATTATTTGTCTTGGGTATTGGATGCTGAAATTCATCTAGATGCAAAAGGTCTTGGAAAAACTATCAAAATAGGAAATCAAGAAAACAGTCAAGACAAAGCTAAAGCTATGATATTCCTTCGCCATCACCTTCATGAGGCCCTTAAGACTGAATATTTAACTGTGAAAGACCCAATGGTGCTTTGGAATAATTTAAAGGAAAGGTACGACCACCAGAAAAATGTTATCCTCCCTCAAGCTCGGAATGGCTTAATTTAAGATTACAAGACAGATTTTAAATCAGTAAGTGAGTATAACTCAGCCATGTTTAGAATCACTTCTAAACTGAAATTATGTGGAGAAAAAA
>PYUH01000058.1:289477-338424 GCA_016808085.1 Suaeda aralocaspica | reverse complement strand
AGAAAAAATAACTGATGAGGATATGTTGGAAAAAGACATATACCACTTTTCACAAGGATAATCTCTATTGAGTAAACAATATCGTGGAAAAGGGCTTTAAAAAATATTTGAATAACACGTTATCAGCACGATTGTTATACTAAATCAATTAAATCAACAACTTCTACCGAGGTATGTTATGCTATTGTTTGTTGAATTTATACTCCATACTCCACACGAAAGTGTGTTGAATATTATTTTTTTTTTTTATTTTCTTTTGCACAATTAGTTTGATGTTTTCTGTTCATTTCTTCAATTAGCTTGCTTATGAATTTGTTTGTTCAATCAGTTTAATGTTTTCTTGAATTGCATGTCATTTGTTTGGTGACATCGTTGCATTGTTATTTCGATGTATTCTATATTTCATCAAATTCGGTGCTGCGTGCTTTGTTTATGCAATTGTTATTTTGATGTATTTTGTATTTTGGTATTGAATTTCTGAATATTGCATTCGAATTAGTGAGGATATTAAGGTTTTTGTTTAATTTCTGATATTATCAAGTTTATAATGATATTAGTCAGGTGATGATTTTGCAATTCAATATTATATATTGTATTCGGATATGGTGAATTTAATAGGATATAGGCAGTTTTAGGTTTTTTAATTTCTAATATTATCAGGTTTTTCTTATGATATTAATCGGTGGTTTTGTAATTTTGAATTTTTTTTGATTTTATATGATGTATTATGAAATTTTTGAATATTGGTGTTAATAAGATGTATTATGATATGATATTCGTTTGTGTTTAATTTCTAGATGTTGTTTACTTACTTGACTTTGAAGTATGAAAATGTATGAGGTTTTAAAATTGGTTTTAATTTTGAAATTCCTGGAATTTTGGAAATTGTATGCGATATGAAGTATTTATGATATGATATATGTAGATTTATTTGTGAGTCTTCAATTACCTTGACTTTTCATTATGAGGTTTTAAATTGCAAATTTTTTTGAATAAGATAAAATAAAGTATTCAACATTTACAAGGCTTGTCTTAATGCTCATTAGTCATAGCTTTGCTTTGTTGAAGGTAAAGTTTTTAACAACTATGTTTTTGGCAGTTTGGCACATAATTGTAGGATAGACAATTAAACAAAGCTACTCGACGCTCATTATATTTAGTATGTGAGCGGGACAGAAAACATACAAGAATACGGGAGTATGTGGAACAAATCTATATACACATCATTATCAATTATAGAGAATTTTGTAGAGAAGGAATGACTATTGCAATGATAGCTAGATGCAGGACACATATTTAGTAACTAAGAGATAATATAATTAATTATTATCTCTATTTACTCTATTTTTTAAATACGAAAAGATATATTGTCCTTTCATAGAGCCTTACAAGGTAGGAAGTTTTATATATAGATTATGCGCTGCTATTCATGATGTTAATTATCATAAGATTGGGTCATCTATTGTATAATATTCCATAATTTAACCGCTCGATTGATGTATTATCAGTTTCGTTAGTTATCATTGTGTGGGGGTTGTAGTACAGTTTTTGAGGTTTTTGTACTTGATATTCTAGAAGAAACACAGTTAGTCGCTTTCTCCTTGAAATAGACGCGCCACGATTGCCTTCCTGAAATTACTTCGTTTATCCATGATATTTTGTCCCACGGATTTTTCCATAAGTGGAGTTTAGGATGAGTCTATAGTATGTTGGTTCCCATGGTCATGACTGTAATTTTCCCCTTCTATATTTATTCATCGCTAGATCCTGATGGTTTATGATCTTATGGTGATCATTGTGATTGACTTGATTTCTCTTCACACTTTTGTATTTATTTAAGTACCTTATAGTTCCTAATTTGTGTACATTTTCGTATATAGGTATCATGTAAAACTTAGCCCAAAACTTGAATTGGCGGCCGTGATATTATGGAAAGGAAGGAAGTATTGTCTGGGTTATGGGCTGCTGATGAAATCCATCTAGATTGCAAAGGTCTTGGAAAAAAAACTTATCAAAAGAGGAACTCCAAGAACCCAGTCAGACAAAGGCTTAAAGCTATGATATTCCTTTCCGCCAATCACCTCATAGGCCCTTAAGGACTGCTTATTTGAACTGTTGCAAGCACCCAATGGTGACGTGGACTAATTTAGAAGGAAAGGACGACACCAGACAAAAGGTTTCCTCCCTCAGCGCGGAGATGGTTAATTTTAAGATTACAGACTTTAGAATGACCGTAAGAACGTAAGTGGGTATACCCTCAGCCCGGTTTAGAACAATTTTCTACAGCTGACATTAGGTGGATGCAAAAACTACTGATGAGGATCATGGTGGAAAGACATATGCCACTTGTGCACAAGAGCTACTCTCTATTGAGTAGTAAACAAATATCGTGAAAGGGCTTTTTTAAAGAAAATATTCTGACTTGATATGCTTGTCTTCTAGTGGATGGAAAAATGAGTGGCAGCTTTATTGAAAATTCCTGAATCACGGCCAACTGGCTTACTGCATTCCCTGAAAGTGCATGCTTTGAATCCCACAATGGGATACGAATATTAAACAATCGAGGCGCAACGTGACCAGCAGCAGTGTGTCGATACCGGGCGTGGTGGTAAAGCGCGTGGTGGAAGTCCTGGTCGCAGAAGAGGTCGTGGATCTTATAGAGGTGTAGAGGTGGGTCATTTCAAAAAACCATATTCTCCACCGGAAGTGGGATACTGAGGAGGATGGTAGTTTAAAGCCTGAGAAGACTAAAGTGAGGACTATGTGCTACTGTTTGTGGGGAAAGGGCCCATGGTGGTCGATTCGTCGTCTACACCCAAGCCTTGTTGCCTTATCAGCAAGTCTATGTGAAAAAGAAGAAGAAAAAGTGGCGACTAATTGGTATACAAGTGGCGGAAGGTGATTTTGATAATGGTGATACAACACACCTGGGGAGGTTGCAGATTCTTCACCACCCCTGAAGGGAATAATTATGTAATAATAATTATGTCTATTAACACATAAAGATTTGTGTGTTTCTAATTAGGTTGAATAATTTATGTTATTTACTCTTGGGCTTTGTAATTTATGCCTGCACTTGATCGTTTAATAGTTTGTTTTGTGCCTTTAAGCCTGGTACTGTAATCTTATTTTAGTTACTTTGAATATTTGGATCGATTTTAGGAATATGTTTGTTAATTTACTTTCTAATATTTTATTTGAAGAACATGATCTGCTCTCCCAGCTCAATTAACAATAAATGGTTTTTTGTGAGAATATGTCTAGTGAATAGTGACAACGATTCATACACTACTTAAAATAAGGATATTTTTCTCATTGATGATGAATAATATAAGTTGAATAATTCGGGTTAGGGCACGAAACATTATAGGAAGGACTCCGGAAGAGCAACTATTATTGATGCCATATGGGGAAACAAAATTCGTAAATTCGTTGATGCTTGTACTCCCCCTTAAGCCAAGACATTATTGAGTTTTAAAGATATCCGTCAACACGGCAGTCCATAGTGAGACAATAAGTAGAAGGAAATAATGATTCGCCTTCCAATACGAGTATCACCCAAGGCACTAAGAAGGTTTTGGAGAGTATTGCACTATCCAACTTGGCGTTAACTACACAAAGCTTAATGTTCTTGAGAATATGCTAAGAGCATAAACCAGAAGTTTAGCAGATACGTTTAGTTGGCAAAATGAACGGTTAGGCGTCTCCGTTCGTTCTAATGATGCGACTAAAATACAATCAAGTGAAAATCAACAGGGACATTCTTTGAAGAGCCAGCAGGATTGTCTTCACCAAAGATGATTATTCTTGTGCTGCTTGCTCCCAAGGATAAGTTGATATTCGGCCATCCCAGGCGACAATCAATTATGAAATCTATTTCCTTTCTGAAGTATACCAGGAGTATATATGGTGGACCAGTAAATCCACCATGTGGACCATTTCGATATTTTATGGTTTTTTTAATGCTGCATCGACTAGATGGGTCACATTGTAGTCATTGACGTATTCAACCCGCTAAACCTAGCGTTGCGAGGGTGTTACCTGGCGCATTTGCTAAGATACTTGAGCAACAATTCCCGATTTTTCTATTACGAATATTGTTCTGAGATAAGGTTGGTGAATTTACTTCCAAGGCCTTTTATGATTATTGTGTGGCTATTGAATAATGTGTTGATCATCGTGTGTCGCACATTCATACCACATCCTGGGTTTTGCAGCATCACTCATTAAAGTCTTTCAGTGCTGCTAGACCAGATACTTAAGTGAAGTCGGATTTACGATTATTTACTTGGGGACAGTGACTATTTTACAGGCGGCAATCACTAATCTCGCTCAGAGCGCACCAGGCTGTACAGTGTCGACATTAATTTTCCCTCTATACAATTGGTTTTGTGGTCAGGAACACGTATTTCCATCTAAGATTTTGGAGGTGCTGGTGTATGTTCCCAATGCTCCACCCACCGCTCTACGAGGCGTCTCAAAGGAGGCTGGGCAGGATGTCTCAGGTTTGATGCCCCACAATCCTTAGATACCTAGAGCATAACCGGTGATCTATTTACTGCTCGTTTGCCAGATTGTCCCTTAACGAGTTGGTTTTCCCAGCATTAGGGGGCGGGCACCCCGCGCTGGACAAAGTGCGCCTTAGTTGGGACTGCATTATCATTACACCCCCTGATCCTCGCCCTTCAACAGGTGCATTAGAAGTTTCCCCAATCTGGATAATTATTTTACAGCTTGTCGCAAAATCAATTGCCAGGACAGATCTTTCCGCACCACTAAATAGCTGTACACTAAGCACATATACCAGCTCTAAATGCCTCCTATCCGATTGCTTGGTCCCTGAAGGACCCAGATCTCCTGAGTTAAGGCAACGCTGCGAAGTGGGGTAGGACCGTAGGTTCAACGCTAACTCCGCCGGACAAGACAGGTGCCTCTCAATGATCGTACTGGCCAGATTGAGGGACGCTCCTCCGTGCGGCTCTCCGCCGCCGAGGCCATCGCCCTGCCCAACTGATCGTGTGTCGACGACCCTCCCGGGTACCTGCCGTGAAGAACGCTCTCAACAGCTTATGTCATGTCTATAGCCTCACTTGGACCCCGCCATGCCATCCCGCGTCGGCTGCTGTTTGCAATAATGTCGCCCCTGCTGTATGCTACTGCCAACGAGGCTCATGCCGCCTCAGTCTCTTGGCGACTGTCGGCCCCGAGCTGCTTGCCCTCCCCCAGCTGAGACCGCACCGCCATTGATGCAGCCTTGCCTCCCTTGCCCCCGCGAGCACGTATTTGAGGCCAGTTAGCGTGCAGTTCGTTCTACCCGCCGGTGTAACACACCCGCATGGGCTCTACACAGGGTTCTTTGTGCGGACAAGAAATGCCCCGGGTGTGTGAACTGACTTGAGAAGTGATGAGGGAAACAAAAGCACGTTTAGTTGACAAGGTTCTCACAAGACCCGGATAGATTTTGAGGAGACCATATTTACTCCGTGTGGATTCGGACACACACGCCTTCGAATATTAATTAGGTGCAATGGCAGTAAGACATGGACTTGAATTACGATAATGGCATGTTGTAACACAGCTTACTTATGACGGCCCACTGATAGTCATAGTACAGAAAAGGTCCTCGGAAGGTTTCACAGTGTGCCTGAAGTAACTGGTCCTAGCGTTCTCAGGAGAACAAACATTTATTAAGTTAAATAGATCCCTGTCTGGATTGAAACAATCAGGGCGTATGATGGTACAAATGCCTAGTGCAGTATTTGTTGAAGAAGATGGTAGGAAATACCCTATTTAGCCCTGTGTGTATTTTCATAACGAAATTGGGTCAGGTTTGGATTATTGCCTGTCTATGTTGATGATTATTGAATATCATTGGAACTCGAAGAGATTCCAATTTCCAGTGGTAAAATACTTGAAAAAAGAGTTTGAAATGAAAGATCTTGGTAAGACAAAATTTTGTTTAGGGCTACAAATTGAGCACCTAAAAGAAGGAATCCTTGTGCATCAAACTACATACACAGAGAAGGTGCTCAGAAGATTTTATATGGATAAAGCACATCCGTTAACTAGCCCAATGGTTGTAAGATCACTAGATGTTGATAAAGATCCTTTTCGCCCTCGGGAAAATGATGAAGAGATTCTTGGTCCTGAAGTACCATATCTAAGTGCAATAGGAGCATTGATGTACCTTGCTAGTCACACAAGACCCGACATATCATTCTCTATCAATCTATTAGCAAGGTTTAGCTCATGTCCTACCCGAAGGCATTGGAATGGGGTTAAGCATATATTTCGCTATCTACAAGGTACGAAAGATAAAGGTTTGTTCTTTTCTAACACCTCCAAAGAAGAATTAGTTGGTTTTGCAGATGCAGGGTATTTATCAGATCCTCATGTTGCTCGATCACAAACTGGATATGTATTTACATATGGTGGTACCGCAATCTCTTGGCGTTCCATGAAACAAACCATTGCTGCTACTTCTTCTAATCATGCAGAAATTTTAGCAATTCATGAGGCTAGTCGAGAATGTGTATGGCTAAGGTCTCTAATTCAGCACATACAAGAAGATTGTGGTCGTTTATGTGGAAAACAAGCTCCGACTACATTATATGAAGACAATGCAGCCTGTATTGCACAACTCAAGGAAGGGTACATTAAAGGTGACAGGACGAAGCATATTTCGCCAAAGTTTTTCTTCACCCATGACCTTCAGAAGAATGGTGAGATTAGTGTCCAACAGATTCGTTCAAGTGAAAATTTAGCAGATCTATTTACCAAGGCGCTTCCTACTGCTACATTCAAGAAATTAGTTCATCAAATCGGGTTGCGTCATCTCAAGGATCTCAACGGATGATATCATGAGGGGGAGTCAATGCGCGCTGTACTCTTTTTCCCTTAGCTATGGTTTTTCCCACTGGGTTTTCCTGTTAAGGTTTTTAATGAGGCAGCATTGCACATGCGCATTATAAAATGATGTATATTTGCTTTATAATGGACATCCAAGGGGGAGTGTTATAAAATATTATTATTTTATGGATGTCCATTATACCCCTTAGGTATGATCTAGAATGTTCTGGATACTAGGATTTATTCTACAGGAAACCCTAGTTTATGCTTGTATATATATATTTGGTACTGAATAAGAAAACAGATCTATTCTTCTCTCCCACAAATACTCTCTACTAAATCCTATTTTCTATAACAACTATAAGTGAGATGAAGACTCGACAATACAAGATTTTTACAAAAGGTTTAAAGATGTGTCGTGCATATATATTTGTTTACCTAATTTATTATTAGAGCCGTTAAATACTGGTACGACTCGCCAACTCGACTTGAACTCGACACATCACTAGTGAGTATGGGTCAACGAGTTGGCACGACTCGACCCGCCTAATTTAGGGTTTAGGATGGCAACCCGTTTAACCCGTTTATCAACCCGCTTAATCTAAACTGAAATACAACCTAATACCTGCACACAATCGAGCATTTGACGTTGCTGCTACTGCTACTATATTAATTAATATTGATGTATTTGGAAGTTGAGACTCTAATTGTCTAATCGTTATTGATGTAATTGGTTTGTTAATTGTTATCTTTCAACAATTCGCTATTTGGTTAGTAAAACTAATTTAAGTACTACTTACTAACTACTAAGTTACTTACTAGTGGTACTACACTAGTAGACTAGTAGTCACTATTTAGGACTTTTAGAGCTTTTGAACTTTGATTATGGCATAATTGTTGAAGGTTTGAGCCTTTGAGAATTGAGATAACTAGATTAGTACTCTTAAAAGTTAAAAGTACGTGAGCTAAACAGGTTAGGTGGGTTGTGTCGGGTTAGCCGGGTACCCGACGTGCTGAGTTAGAGTTGGGTTGTGTGACCCTTTTAACTAAACAGGTAGGGTTGGGATCAAGGATGTCCAACCCGTTTAATTGCCAACCCGACTCGAAAGTAACACGGCATGACTCGTTTAACAGCTCTACTTATTATACTGATATTATTTAGAATACAAATGTACAACTACTAATTATATAAGCACTTAAGCATGCATATATTTAGTTTCGAATAATCGAGCAAGTTAGAGCCAATCTACCAAATAAACTAGGGAGACGGTTCCATTTTTGAAATTGGAAGACTTTGCAACAAGCTACTATGCCTCTTTAATAAATAGTGGCTAACCACTCCCAAGTCCCAACCCTTTCCCTGTAAATGATGTTTTAATCAATATTCTTGGAAGTTCTTGAGTGGAAATCAAAGAAGGAATGTGAGAATTGATAAAATTATCAAACTTTATTATTATGGGAATATTGTATAAATTACAATATTAATAAATATTAATGACCGAATTAATGCCTAACGGTTATAATATTTATGACCTCCCAAAAATATATTGTAGATTCTCTTCTAAACTTCATCCTATAAATAGCCATTTTGATAATCCTCTAATATGCATATACAAAATCAAAAATATCACTTATCTCTCTAAAAAAAATATTTCTTTAGATTTTGGGCAATAGTCTGAGTTCCAGTCGGAGTTTGTGAGTACACAATTGGGATTGCCTACACCCGGAGCACCTTCCTCTAGGTGCTCCGGGTTCTAAACACTGCGTTTTGCATATCCAAAAATTGTAGGCCAATACTGCTATAAATACGCAGTTTGTTGCTTTTTTTTTTGAAGTTCATCCTTCATTCTCTCTGATTCTCTCTCTTCTTTCTCTCAAAATCAAAACAGTTCTCTCTCTAATTTCAAACCCTAGAATTTCAATCATGGCAGATTCAACAAAAAATCAAAGAAATACAAATCAAAACAACACAAAAACATACGAAGATCTACAAGAAGTAATCAATGAAGATTTTACAGAAAATTGTAAGCTATAATTTTCGTCAAATTTTTCATAATTTCATTTAATAAACGTTCAAAAAGTTTCAATTAGAGTTCAGAAATTATTGTTCTGAAATTTTGCATATATGCTGATGAAGATTCATAAATGTTCAGAAAAGATGAATTAATGTTCAGAAATTAAATTTCTATATTAATATGTTGTTCTGAACTTTTTCATAAAAATACTGAACATTAGCAAAATTGAATTGTTGTTCAATTTCTCTTGTAATTGATGTAATCATATTTCTGAACTTTTTCATAAGTAAACTAAATTTTGCATATATACTGATGAAGATTCATAAATGTTCAGAAAAAATGAATTAATGTTCAGAAATTAAATTTCTATATTAATATGTTGTTCTGAACTTTTTCATAAAAATTCTGAACATTAGCAAAATTGAATTGTTGTTCAATTTCTCTTGTAATTGATGTAATCATATTTCTGAACTTTTTCATAAAAATTCTGAACATTCAGAAAAAATGAATTGTTGTTCAGTTATGTTCTTCTAATTGTTGTACAATGAGTTAGTGTTCAGCTTATTAATTTTAATGTTTTCAATTTTTGCAGATGATTCAATCCAAATGATTGTAAATGAAGCTGATGAATCTGAATTGTTGAATGTAAAAGTGAACAATGATGAAGAAGCATTTGATTTGTATAACAAATATGCTTTTCGTAAAGGATTCAACATCAGAAAAGATAAAGTGAGATTGCGTGCTGATGGAAGTTGGACAATGAGGAAGTTTGTTTGTTCAAATACTAGCAGAAAGGATGATCAAATTAAGAAAGAAAGGTCTTTTGAAAAAGCAGATACAAGGACAAACTGCAATGCTTTTGTTCAATTCAGCATTGATAAACAAGGGCAATGGACATGTTCAAGGCACAATATGCAACATAACCACCCAATGATACCTATTGAGAAGAGACACTATCTCAAATCTCAAAGGAAAATAACAGATAATCAGCTACAATTTATGAGCACTTTAAAAGCAAGTGGAGTAAAAATTGCAGATGCAATGCGTGTAATGAGGAAAGAAGCAGGAGGATCTCCAATGGTAGGATTCACTGGGAAGGATGCTTACAATAAATTATCCATAGAGAAGAAGAAAGAAATAGGTGGAGCAGACTGCAAAAATTTGATAAAAATGTTAGCACAAAGGTATATCTGAACTTTTATGCATATTATTTGAACAACTTTTAGCCAAAACTGAACATTAAAAACATGCAGACAATCAAAGGATATTAAAACAATATCTGAACTTTTATGCAAACTAGCTGAACATTAAAGGTATATCTGAACTTTTATGCAGGTAATCAAAGGATCCAGAATTCTTCTATGAATTTGAGGTGGATGAAGATGGAACATTAATCAGCATATTCTGGAGAGATACCAAAATGAAAAGAGATTATGAAGCATTTGGCGATTTGCTAGTATTTAATACAACTTACAGAACCAATAAGTATAAACTGATATGTGCTCCTTTCGTTGGAATGAATCATCATTGTTCAAATGTGATGTTTAGAATGGGATTTGTCTTCAATGAGAGAATTGAATCATTCATTTGGCTATTCGAGTCGTTTCTCAGTGCGAGTGGAGGAAGACATCCAACAACAATAATGACTGATCAGTATGCACCAATGGCTGCTGGNGCACCAATGGCTGCTGCAATAAAAATAGTATTTCAGCAAAACACAAATCACAGACTATGCACATGGCATATTGCTCAAAATGCAGCAAAACACATTGGTCATTTGAAAAGCTTGGATGGCTTCAACAACATATTCAACCTTATTCTGAAGTATTGTGAAACGCCAGCTGAATTCGACCACTATTGGTCAAGGTATGTTTTTAACTTCTAAATTATTATTTGAAATTTCAGTAGAGATATCTGAACATTAATGGCATATAAATGAACATTATACCAAATAGCAATACTCCAATATTCAAAAATTCTATGGATGTTAAAATTGAACATTTAACCTTTATAACCTGAACATCAATTATTTAAAAATGAATTCTAGAAACTAATAATATGAAAAACGCTTATTTTGCATTAATGTTCAGATATTTAATATAAATTGTTCATTTTTTCAGAATGCTGATGAAATACAATTGTGCCGATAATGAGTGGCTGCAAAAATTATGGGCAGATAGATTTCAATGGTGTCCTGCTTTTTCAAAAAAGTACTTCTCTGGGGGTATACTTTCATCTCAAAGAAGTGAAACTACAAACAAGTCTGTATCAAAGAGGCTAACCAAGACCATAAGACTCTTNGGCTAACCAAGACCATAGGACTCTCTGACTTTTACAATTGCTTTGTTGATGTGGTATCTGAATGGAGAAGTAAGGAAAATGGAGAAGACTTTAACACTATCAAAGGGAATAGAAACTTGGTGTTTGCAAATATCAGTATACTTGAGCATGCTCGAAAGATATACACCGCTGAAATATACAAGTGTTTTGAAGATGAGTTCATTAAAGGAACTGCTTGCAACAATTTATCAATTAATGATAAATCTCAAGTCGTATCTTTCTATGTTTGGAGGCCAAATGTAGATTTTATGAGACAACAAGTTGTATTTGACAAGCACACTCATGAGGTGAATTGCACATGCAATCTATTCAATGAAATGGGAATGCTTTGTTGCCATTCACTACGAATATACCACATGCACAATGTTGAAAAAATTCCAGAACGATACACATTGAAGAGATGGTTGAAGACTACTATGACAACTCATTCTCAAGAGGAAGAAAATGGAACAAATAAGATTGTCCAACCTTCAGTTTCGAAACTCTGAGATTTCTTGTCGTCTTTATCACAACATGCCAACAGATACCAATATGCAGACAAGAAATAGATAAGACTTTGATGTCACTGAAAGAAAGCATTAAAAGCATGATAGGGAAAATTAACTTTGATCAGAAACTTGAAGAAGAAACAATAGATATATCTAAACTGCCACTCAAGGTAAACTGAACATTACTAAGTAATTTCTGAACTTTTTTATTCAAAATTGTGAACACTAATATAAAGTTTGTTTTGTTGCATACAGGATCCACCAATGCCTAAGAAAACCTATGAGAGGAATATTAGACCAAAAGGTGCAGTTGAGAAGGCAAGAAACAGGGCAAAATCTTGGAAGAAAAGACAAGCACTCTTCATAGATTACACAAAAGCAGCAGCACAATATGCATTGAAGGTAATGAACATTATTGTATACAGAATGAACATCTTATCATTTGATATGAACAATTACATATATTTATGTATGCAGGAATTTGATCCAAATTCCTATGGTTTTGTACAACCAACAACTCCAAGATCAGGATTAACACATCTTGTAGCAACTAGTCAATCAACTACTGCAGCAACAACAATCCCAGTTATACAAAATACACAAGCAAAAGGCAAATCAAAGAAAACCCCAGCATCAAGTTCAACAAACAAGTAACAACAACCACAAAATGCAACCTCGGCATCAAATTCAAGTAACAACTACAAAGAAGAACAAAATGCAACTCTATACACACCATATATTCATACAACAGATCCTCAACAAACAACAACAAAACCAGATATATCTTATAATTTATATGAAGAAATTTCTAGAGTTGATCCTTTTTTTAGTACTCTTTTGTCATACTTTGATCCAAATTATAGGTAATTTTTGTAAACAAATAGATACTATTACATATTTTATAATATTGATTTTTATATAATACCTCTAGTGCATCAAAAATGATTGTACTTGTGAATTTTTCTTTTTTTTATAAACATTATTATTTAGAAGTAGACACTAATACAGAAGACATGGACATTTAAGTAAAATTTCTGAACAACTATAGTACACTACTTGTAATTTTTTACTTCAAATTGTTCAGAAATGGACACTAACATTATTCAATTATATGAACAACAACAGTCACAAAATGAACATCATCCATAAAGATATGAACATCATACTAATTGTAATTTCTGAACATCAATGAATTACCAAACTGAACATCAAGAACTAAAAAATGAACAATAGCATTAAAAGTCATAAACTAAATTAGACAACTATCCATAAGCATACTATACATACTAAATACCATTAAAAGTCATAAACTAAATTACACAACTATCCATAAGCAAACTATACATACTAAATTTCTAAATTGTTTTCAAACTAACTAATCAAATTGTTTTCAACACAAGCTAATCAAATTGTTCTACAACTTCCAATTTTTTTATCAACTAAATCTTTCATCTTGCTCTCACTTTGTGAAGAACTTCTGACTTGTACTGGTTGCGCCTATGCAATATAAGTTGGTAGCAGTATCTAACACGTAGCTTAACCAACTTTTCTTTCTGAAAAACATTTAAACAATGAAATGAATATAAAGAAACATAAATTGAACATTAATCAATAATAAATGAATATAAAATTACCAAAGCTCTATAGTTTGAGAAGTCACATTCCCAATCACCATCTTCTCCTTTGTAAGTTTCCAAGTGATGCATTAAATAAACACCACAATTCACAACATCTTTAGAATTCCTCCAAGACATCAAGATCAGACTATGTTGAAATCTGGAAATAGACCCAATTTCTGACAAACCCTTAGAATACAACAATCTATCAACAACCAACAACTGCAAATATTAAAAATTCAGAAAATTATGAATGAACATTTATATAAAAATTTTGAACATTAATATCCAAAAAATGAATAATACTTTAGAGAATGAAATACTTACCACAGTATCGGGTAAATGACCATATTTTTTTGTCAACAGTAACTCCAACAGGAAGTTTTCTATTATCAACAATCTTAATAAGCTTCTCATCCAAACTAATCCAAAGCATATAGTAATGCCCCGAATACCAAACAGGAAACACAAACTGATAAAATCAACAAACATAAAAACATTTTATCATCCAGCAACTTGTATTCATTCAAAAAAAAAATGAACATTAAACAGAAAAAAAAATGAACATTACATTTCTGATAACAGCAACATTAGTGACATTGGCAATTTGAAACTCTTCATTCATTCTGCAGAGAGCAATTTCAATCTTCTCTTCTAAAGGAGTCTCCAAACCAACAATTTCCTTTGTACACATCATTAACTACAACCAATATAATGTTATAAGGAAAAAAAATTAGAAATGATAAAATTATTGAACATTTACTTTAAAAATCTGAACAACTATAAGAACGAAATTGAATTAACTTACAAAAGGCATTGTGCTGAAGTAAAATGTATTTCTTGGTCTATCATTTTCACTAACAATTCCAAAATTCAGATTCATACACCAAGAATCTATGATGCAATTCATTACTTCGTTTTCTTCACCCAAAGTAGCCATTTCATTTCTACTAATACTATTCTCACCATCAAAAAATAAAACTTCCCTACAAAAACAAGAAATAAATGATAAGAAATTAAATTCAAAATCTAAAATGCAAATATTTAAAATTTACAAAAATAAATAACTCACGTATCTTCTTCAACACCAAAGGCATAATCACTAACAACAGCATTCATAGTATTGAAGTCTTTGAAAAGATCAACATACTTCACCATGAATGGAGATCCATAAGCTGTAGATGGTACACAAGCTCTTTTAGATCTATATGAATAAATTCAAATTAATATTCAAAATAATAACATAAATGTTCAATCTTAAAACATTAATGTTCAAATAACAACATTAAAGTTCACCAATAAACTATATGACCCAAAAAACATCATTGTTCAAGGTAACTACACCAATGTTCAATTCAAAAACATAAATGTTCAAAATAAAAATAAAAATATTTATTTACCTAAGCACTGAATCAATGTTCAGTGAAGAAAAATTAATGTTCAAAATAAAAACATAAATGTTCATTTTACAAAAGAACAACATTAATGTTCAATCAAAAAACATTAAAGTTCAGAACAAAAACATCAATGTTCATTTTACCTAAGAACTGATAGTTTTTCCCTTGGTTTTTCAATAACAGCTGCCATATCACCAGCAGGTTCACCAACTTTTTCTTCTTCAACTTTGTCTTTTTCCTTGGACAAAACATTTGAAACAGGCTGAACAAGCTCACTCTCAGTCAAACCAAAATCCTCATCCAAACCAATAACATTCTTTTGCTTTTCACTGTCAAAACACCTGACAACATCATCAATATTCAGAAAAGTAGGTGTTGCCAATTCAAGGTTGGTGTTAATATTGGATTTTGGAGAAGAAGGATCAACAAATTTAACAGAATTTCCTTTTGGAGAACTAGGTCTTTCATCAGAAGACGGGGTAGATTGAGTCACATATCTGAAACCTATGTCAAAAGGATTCTGAGGATCAACATCCTCCTTATCAACTAAAACCTCCTTCCTACCCTTGTTCTCCTCCATTCTCTTCATTTTTGCTAACAATTTTTTTTCAATGTCATCAATCTCAGCCAAGAAACTAACACTCTCATAAACTTCTTGGCTTTGACTAAGTAAAGAATGTTGCATTTTTCCTTCTTTCACTCTCTCCTCAATGTATTTTGACAACTCCTTAAACAATGAAACATCAGGAAACAATGACTGAGCTTCTTCAAGTAATTGACTAAGAGCTGTAATTTGAGGTCCAATAGTTGTCAACAACTGTAAAAATCTTTTAAGAATAACCTATAAAACAAATGAACATTAATTCAATAAAATTGAACATTAGAAATTACAACTTGAACACAATATTATATTCTTAAATAAAAGGTATTTCACCTTGAAATTGTTGTCAGATGCAGCTTCACCTTCCCCTTTGCCTCCCAAATTTTCGTTTACAACTGGAGCAGGTTTCAAAAAAGGGGGAAGAATGAAACCTTTACCAACTCTGTTGCTCTTTTCAATCTGAATTCTATAAACTATCATTTGCTTCGTCCAAGCTTTCACTAGAGGATAAGTTCTAGGATGTTCAATACCTAGTCTCCTCACTCTATCAATATAACAAATCTACAAATACAATACAAAACTGTGTCATTAATCATGAACATTCATTTTATAAAAATGAACTTCAACAAGAAATAAATGAACATTAGTGGAAACTACTTGAACTTTACAAACACAATAAAACAAAAAAGATATATATCAGAATTGTTATATGAACATTACTACAAAAATTCTGAACAACAATTTTATATAATTGAGCATTAGGAATACTTACAGTGAGAAAAGAGAGAGGACCATTGAAAGAACTTTTCTTGCTCTTATACTTAACACAAGCATTGATAAGACTTTGATGCACATACTTGCACCAATTCAAGTGGGGGATAACTTCAACAGTCAACATAGAATACAGAAAGTTGAATTTCACATAAGCATTAGTTGATCCCCCAAACAAACAATTGACAGCAATAACAACAAAATCAATGATGAACTTGTCATCAGGTGGATTGTTTTTAGCTTCTACAAGAGTAATAATCTATCATAGCACTGAGCAATGGGATGCCCTTATGGGGAGGTAATCCCCAAAACACCCGCCACTCAGCCAAAAAATTAACAAAATCATCAGAATAATCTTTAGCTATCGGCTCAACAATGTCAATTTCACCTTTGGGAATCCTAAAAACCAATTCAACATCATCAGAAACTATATCAAAGCTCTTGTTACCAGATAAAACAAAAGCACTACAATCTTCATCAAAACAACCAATTAAATCCTCATTGAAGGCAAGATCAGAAGTAGGAAAATCAATGGCTAACAAATGATGAAAATCAATAGATTCAATCGCCTGCTTCTTGGCTTCAATCAGATTATCAACAAACTTCCTAAACTTCACAAGACCACCCCTAACTGCAGCCTTATCTTTATCAAAGGCTTCAGTTTCAACACCCTCAGCATCACTATCATCATCAGCATCTCGAACAGAGACAACTTTCTACATTAACAAATTTATACAAACAATATCAATTAACATGACGGAAGTTTAGAATAAAATAAAATAAACAGTAATAATAAAAACATGAACATCAATGCTAAAAAAATGAACATCACTATCATTGCTAAAATGAACATCAGTGTTTAAAAAATGAACATCAATATAAAAAACGTGAAAATGAACACTAACAATAATAAAATGATCATCACTTTTAACAAAATGAACATTAGTATTAAAAAAATGAACATCATTATCAATGCCAAAATGAATACTAAGTATTATAAAATGAATTTCAGTGTTAAAAAAATGAACATCAGTATAAAAAATAATGAACACTAATAGTAAGAAAATGAAAATCACTTTCAATAAAAATGAAATCATTATAAATAAGAAAACTGAACAATAACAATAAGAAAATGAACATTACAACTATAAAAATGAACATTATTAACAATAATCAAATAATTACCATTTTTCCTTTCCCTTTATCTTTAGCAGAAGCTTTCTTCTTTCTTTCTAGTTCAACATCTTTTTGTTGAATCAACCTTCTTAACATGCTTTTTCTTCGAAACTACCAATTTTTTAGTTTCATCAGACTTCACAGATTTTTTCTCCTTTGGTTTAGGAAGAGATTTTGGTTCAGCATTTTTTTACAAGAGGCCTTAATCTCTTTTCCAATTGATCAAGTTTAACTTCACGCTTAACCTTCTTCTTTAATGCAACCTTAGTTGCAACATGCTTCCTCTTCTTTCCAACAACAGCAGATGAAGCACCCACATCTCCTTCAGCTTCTACTTGTGATTCAGTATTTGTTCCCTCAAAAGGAACTACATTAGCAACTAGTCTACTGTTATGGCAAAAATTTCTACCTATAATCCAGCTTGATTGCCAGCTATGCAGGTACTCAGCTAGCAGCTACGGCTTAGAAACGGTCAAGATAGTGGGTCCGAGAATCAAGGAGTCAAAAGGAGAATATTCTGAGGAGCTTCTAGAAGAGGGAGGACGTGGAAGTTGATTCAAAGATATTGAGGAGATCGTGCCTAAAGAATAGGATCAGCATTTCAAACTGGCTTGAATCTAGCCCATGAATCAAGCCAGATGCATTCCCAAGAAGTAACCAACTCGAAGAAGGGATAACGGCTAGAAGACTACGGTTATTCTATAAATAGGGGAGGAGAAAAAAGATACACACACAAGGCTATCACAAGAGAATCAACACTTTATCATTATTCATTATTTGTACGCATAACTCTTATATTTTATTTACATTCTTTAAGCTAGATACTTAAGCAGCTATAAACTAAACTAGCTAGCTATCCAGCTAGTACTATACATTGTAATTGTAAACAATCCTATTAACTAGTGGACTAGTGGACTAGTGGACTCAAAGCCACCCGCGGTTTTTTTACCCTGATTTAGAGGGGTTTTCTGCGTCACCACATCTGGTGTCTCCCCCACTCCCGTCTTTACATTGTTTCTTTCTGCATCAAAACGAACAAAGTTAGTAATTATTTAGCTATAGCCGGAACCAGCTAAGGTTTGCTAGCTAGAGCAGATTTTAGCATAAACNAAAGGAACTACATTAGCAACTGATCTACCTTCAACATCAATTTTGGATTTCCTAACATATTATAAAAACAAAAACAAATAAATAAAAAGAAACATCAAATGTTTAGCACTTAAACAAATACATAATAACAAAACAAAGATACCTGACAGGAGGCTGATTTTTCTCTGAATCTCTATCTCTATTTAATTTAAATTTGACAACCAATTTTTTCTATTCAGGTCTGAAATGTATATAAATACTTTTCAGATCTGAAATACAAACATATAAAACAATGCAACACATATATACACATTCAAAAGTAACTAAACATTATTTAGAAAGATATGAACATTCTAACATAAAAAAATGAGTATTAACATATGAAAACAGCACATTGAGAAATTATCAAACTAGAATGCAGTTGAACATTAGCTTCACAAAAATGAACATCAACACCACACAACCAAAATTAACATTGAGTAATTATCATAAAATGCAATTGAACATTAGCTTTACAAAAATGAACATTTTTGCAAATACACGAACATCAACTACAAAAATATGAACACCATAAGTATATGAATATCAACTACAAATATATGAACAACACAATTTTGAACAATAATATAAAAAAAAACAGCAATTACAAAAACAAAAAAAAAAAAAAAAACAGAACCAAACCAAAATCATAACCAAAAACAACAAAAATTAAAATGCAACAACTTAGGGTTTATAAATTAAAAAAAAAACCTAAAAAAAATTCAATTACAAAGACTTAAAATTCACATACTGTTTATCTTCCTCATCCTCCACATCCTTCATTGCATCAAGTTTTCTTAAAACTTCTTGAACCTTAGACGATGGCGATTGTAATTCATCATCCTTATGCTTAAACTTAGTAACTATCTCTCTTAAAGTAAGAGAATCAGAATTTCTACAAAAGCAAACAAAATTACACAAATTAAAACTAAATTAAAACAATGTAAGCATAAAAACGAAAATTATAAACAGTGAAAGCCACGAAAATTACCCTGAAGAATCATTTCCTCCTTCAATTGACTTATCCATGAGAAATTACTTGCAAAAACTTAAAAAGTGATTCAACAAGAAGATGAAAAGAATCGAAAATGATTGAAAATGGTTTTTTTGGAGTTAATATAGAGAAAAAGGCAAAAAGGAAGTTGAAAGAACAAAAAAAAACTGACAAAATGAATATACAAACGACATGAAGTTGAAATTCAATTTTTGAAAAAAAAAACGAAAAAAAATTAACTGCCGCGCGTGTCCTACACGCGCCCGGGAGCACCTAGAGGAAGGTGCTTTGGGTGCACCTAAGAATTTGTGGTGAGTGCACATAAATTCCTGCGCTATACAAATCCTGGAGGGCGACTGCTGATTGTTTGACTACTGCACCGAGGTAGCACGGAATCATCTTTTAGGACAGTGGTCCACCACGACGCGGTCTATTTTACTAGTTACGATTTCACGCTCCAATAGATAAATTGTTTCATTTCTACCTACTACTTATAACAATCTAAAAGATGATTAATTTTATCCTCTACTTTGTTGTTGCGTGATTTTTGTATAAGAGTCGCAAATTATTTTTCACGGAGTAACATTTATATGCATATGTTTGTGCTTCTTGGATTTTTTTTCACTCTTTCTTTTGAGTACTATTTTTTTACATATTACTTTAATTTGTTTTTTTTTTTTTAATACTTATATAGTCATATATGGTCTTGTGAATTTTGTGTATGTCACTTCTTTTTCTCCTCTTTTTGGCAAACGTGGTATTTCTAGTGAAAATGGAAAAAATTCTTTGTCCAACAGGTATTGGTTAAGTCTATACAGGAGTACTCTAATAGTCTAATAGATCAAATGTGTTACAACATTGTTTATTATTCTAGCACTAGTCTTCACTTTCCGCTCGGTGGATTTTACAAACTTCACCAATCTAAAAGTTGTATCCAACTGACGATTTAATTATGTTAAGCAAATACTTAATTTGGTTAAAATACAATAGGATGTATAACGACATTGTTGCAAATTGTAATGCCGCTATTTATCAAACAGTTACTTAATTGTAATTTTTTTAAATAAACTTTGACAATTCCGTATGGGATGAATAGCTTAGTGGAAATTGATAGTAATAGTTTGGTTAGTTCTTTTAGTCACCCTATTTTCTCATGTTCTCAACTTTGTGCTCAATTAGTTTAAGAAGACTACATTGTTGCTACCTTTTCCATTTTTGGAGTTCCGGCAAAAGCCATTATTAATGTTTATAGTTTTACATGTTGGTTATGGAATTTGGAGTCCATTAATTAGCTACTGTAAGAGCAAGGCTATAATTGTTTCATGATAATGGTTGTAATCACTTGCGACTCTTTATTGTGTTTTACATCTTTTAAGCTTGAGTATATTCTCATTTCACTTGTAAGTCAATTGGTGGTTACCAATGGTTTGGAGAGTTATTTAGCTCAAACAGACTACTTTGGTTACTAAGATTATTGTTTTCCATGTTAATTTTGGTTATGCTTGATTGTTATTACATTTCGTAAAATTCTGTAAATTTAATTTGGACTATTATTGTTTTCAAATATATTGGTCATATGTCTTACGGTTTATAAAGTTAAAGGAAATTGGTATTCCTCAAATTTGTTCAAATAGTGAAGTCTTATAAAGATTGGTATGCCAGGAAGCTTAGTTTTGCTTAGCTTGTTGATAAGTTATTGGTGTATGAGGTAAGCTTTGTCACTTAAATTTTTGTAACTCCATTACTTACTCTATTTAAAATGAAATTATTGTTAAGTCATAATATTATAATTCATACCGGTTATTTTTTTTTTCATGACTTGGACTTGTAACTCCTTTATTAATATTGGATCAATCAATCATTAAAGAGTATAATCATGATTGTTTTTGGAGGTTACAAATCAATGAGTGTTTTTTCCCTCATGAATTTTATGATCTTAGCACTAATTTTTTATGGGCTATCATGAGATTTATGAATTACTTTGGTCAAGTGTGAGGGTGTGGTCAAAGAAGGAAAAATAAATTAGGGAATTAATTTAGTTCTTTCACGTGACTCTTTTCTCTTCTTGGAAAATCTAGCACTTTTAACTATGTTAGACATTTGTGGCTTGTGGCTCATATTTATGAGTATTTTCTTTTCTCAATAAATTATTTAACTATCGCTTGTTATTTGGACTTTGTGTTTTCATGTGGGGGTTGAGGTTGTGATTTCATAAGCTTATAGAAATTCTTTATAAGTTATTTGATTATTATAGTCCCCATGTAAAACTTGGAGAAAAATGGTATGTTCAATATTAGTCTGAAGAGGAGAATCATTGAGAAGATGTCGACCAAAACACCCGAGGTTGACTGGAAAAAAGCTGTCCAACGTGCTAAACAAACCAAGATAACTCGGAAACCCCATAGGGAGTTATATCAAACCTTCTTGGATGCTAGCTAGGGATTACCTACATGCCAAGAGGTTGGAAAGGGAGATGGGTGCGTCTGCTTTTGAGGCAGCATCCACTGCTTTGATGTCTGATCCGGACATCAACCCTCATTGGGAGCATGAGACCCACCATTATGAGAGATGCAGAACAGCCTCACCTATCCCGAAAGATATGCAACTTTATCATCCAAATCAGGAGTATGAAGAAGAAGAAGAAGAAGAAGAAGAAGAAGAGTATATCCCAGAGCATCATTAATCCTATAGGGAGCCACAAGCAAGACGTGAGGTGGCACCCCCGCTTACGCAAGTGAAAAACCTATTTTCTAAAATGACCATGGGGTGGAAGTCCCCCTTATCAGTTGACATGCTAACTGCTCCTAAAGTAGGGAAGGTTAAGGCTCTCAACATGGATCCCTGCGATGGTACAACTGACCCGGACGATCACTTGTCCACTTACAAGCATTTAATGTATGTTCAGCCGGCCGATGATGCAACTTGGTCCAAATACTTCCCAACTACTTTGAAGGGGGTAGCCCAACGTTGGTTTAGTACTTTACGAGAGGGTAGCATCAACAACTTCACTGAATTAAGCATGATATTCTCCCATAACTTCATTGCGAATAAGCATGAAAGAAAGACAAGTATGCACCTAGGTAAGGTGATACAAGGCCCTAATGAAAGTTTGAGATCGTATGTACGTGAAGAGGTTCAATTTGGAAATGCTGCAGATACCGGATCTTTCCGAATGAGTGGCCTTTGATAACTTTGTCAAAGGACTACACTCTTCAAGGCTTAAGTTTAATGGGTTGAAGAAGGGCATCCAAACCCTTCCAGAGATTTTAATGGAAGCTGAATGATACATTCATGCTACGGAGATTTGCTCCACAACCAAAGCAGAGAAAGTTAAGAAGAAAGAGAAGTCCCATCCCAAACCATCGGAACCTAGTCAAGCTAAGAGAAAAGATGAAAAGAGACAGGGTGTGTGGACCATTGGAGACTCCACCAAGGTCACACCATCAAACCCACAAAAGAGGGTTAGGCCTTACCAACTTGCCTATGAGTTTACTAAGGACTTATACTACATCCTCATGGAAATTAAGGACAAGTTTGAATTTGAGGCACCTCAACCACTGAAAGGGTCAGCCCGGTTTCGAAACAACAAGTATTGTCATTATCATAAGGATGTGGGTCATGATACTAATGATTGCAACAACCTTTAAAGGTTGTCAGACAAGTTGGCAGGGAAAGGGATGTTGGATCAATATGTAGTAAAGTCCAAGTACAAATTTCAGAGGAAGGATAAAGAGAAGGTTACTGATGACCCGAATACTGACTCGGATGTAGTACATCTGATTGGAGGAGGATTTGCTTCTGGTGGCCCTACTATAAAAGGGACAAAGGAATTTTTGAGAAATCTCTCCCAAGTGGGGACCCCCCGCAAGAAAGAAAAAGATAAATAATTCTTCGATGTGATAATCTGTGAGAAAGATAGGGGAGAGGTGAGAACTCCTCATGATGACCCTCTAGTCGTTGAGATGAAGGTAGCAAATCTGCTACTCAGGCAGATCCTTATTGACACAGGCAGCTCTACGGACATCATAAGTATGGCTTGCCTGGAAAAGCTGAAATTCCCTGAAAACATCCTCCAACCAATTCTGGTTTTGGAGAGGGTATAATTCATCCTGTTGGCCTGGTGACCCTACCACTAAGAGTGAGTACTAAGGAGCAACCAAAAAATTTGTTTGTGAGTTTTTAGTAGTGCATGAGCCCATGGCTTATAATATCATTTTGCAAAGACCCACCTTGAATTCAATTAAAGCAGTAGTGGTTCCCCACTTAATGTTAATGAAGTTTGTTTGTAATGATGCAACAGTGAGCAGTCTAAGGGGTGACCAATAGACTGCGAGAGAATGCTATTTTACAACGTTGAAAGCAACAACCCCCAGTGTGGCTAAGGAGGACACACATCAAGCTAAGAAGCAAAAGTCAAATGAAAGTGAGGCTAAACCTGTTATGGCAATTCGCGACATGTGTATGTCGAATGAGTTGAGGCCACAACCAGCAGGGGAGTTTGTCGAAGTTGCCTTAGAAGAGGAAAGACCTAATAGAGTTCTCAAGGTGGGACAAGTTCAAGCTCCCAAACAACAAGAAAAGATGATAAATTTGTTGAAAGAGTTCAAAGATGTGTTTGCCTTCCATGTGGGTGAAATACAAAGCATTGATCCTGAAGTGATGGTTCACCGTCTGGAGGTCAAACCAGACGCTAAACCAGAGAAATCATGGAGATGCAAGAAACAAAGCAGCAGCTGAGGAAGTCCATAAGTTATTGGACACGGTTTTCATTCACACATGCGATTATCCTGATTGGGTTGCCAATGCGGTCATAGTTCCCAAGCCCAATGGGACATGGTGTATGTGCGTCGATTACACTGATCTCAACAAGGCATGTCCCAAGGATAACTTCCCTTTGCCTAAAATCGTTCACTTGGTTGATTCAACGGTGGGGCATGCCCTTACGAGTTTTATGGATGCAAATTCAAGATTCCATCAGATCCCACTATGGCTCGATGATCGGTAGAAGACTGCCTTTGTGACTGAATACGAACTATATTGCTACAAGGTGATGCCCTTTGGTTTGAAAAATGCACCAGCTACTTTTCAAAAGCTCATCACGAAGGTCTTCAAGGATCAGTTGGGCAGGAATGTTGAAGCATCTATTGATGACATTATTGTGAAAAGCAAAGGAAAGGAAGATCATGTTGATGATTTGAGAGAGACTTTTAAGAAACATCGGAAGTATGACATGAAGTTAAACCCAAAAAAGTGTGTTTTTGGGGTGGAAAACAAGTGATGTGAAAAATTTTATCTGGAAGATCATTCTTATTAGGTATGGTATGCCTCAAGCCATGGTATTTGATAATGGTAGGTGTAGACACCTAATTTAGTCCCCGGTCTCGTGGTAAGACTCCATGATGAACAATAAAACCCACTTCTGTAGATTATTGGACAATTGATGTTATTGGACTTAGTTTTACTATTTTTCTTAAATTACAAAATAATTTTTTTTAAAAAAAGCCCATTTACATTATTGGATTTTTATATAAGCCCAATATTTGATTTATATTAAAAAAAAACGAATTTTAGCGTAGCGCGACTCAACAAGACGCGCTGACGCAGCAGCGAGACAAGTAAACCAGCGCTAGCTGCGCATCGTGACACAAGCTGTCACGCTGGTTGGTCTGCGTTACTAAACCTGTAACGCTACCTAGCCAGCGTGATAAAACCTGTCGCGCTACACATTTTTCTTATAAATACCCTTTTTTTCTCCTCTAAAACGACCCTTTTGACTCTCTTGATTTTTTCTACCCGTTCTCACACTTCCAAAACCGACATTCTCTCATTCTCCTTAACCTACTTTCTCTCTCTTTTTCTCCTTTTCTCTTTACACTTAAACTTTTCTCCATCAAATTATTTTTTTATTTCATTTCAAATAAAGTGGGTTAATTTCTTATTATTATGAATTAAATTCGAAATTTTGTCCAAATTAATATTCGAAAAAACAATAATCAAGCGAGAAGTGTAAGTTCTCTCAGCGTCTTAAATTAAACTTTATGTATTAATTGTTGTATTTATTTATTTGTATATTTATTTCTTTTTTTCATTGTTTTTAAGGACTTAATTTGAATGAATTTATCACATTAAACTAAGATAATTTTTGGACAAATTGTATCATGCTAGGAACCTTGAATCAATCTTAACGACGATTTGACTAAATTAATTAGTGTTATATGATTTCACCATAATAATAGTAATTTTGTGTTAGGTTGTAAATTATTATCTTGTGGTTCTTTATACAACTTGTGTATAATTGAGAGAAAACTAGTAATAGCCGCCTAAGGGCTAATATGACGCACCCTGCCATATTAGTACCTTCACCCTCGAATCCAACCTTTGGTTCGTAAGATCATAACTTGGAGTCAGCCCCATGGGATCGAAAGGGTTATTCATGCAATTTAGATTATCATCCTGTATTCGTGTCCCATTGGCAATCAATCTAAATACATGGTTTATGAGTTTGATTCCTAAAACTCATTGGCGACTCCTTACTAGCGTCGCCCGTATTCGTTGATATTATCTCACTCAAAAAAAGATAATTGAAAATTAAAAAAACACTAAAATAGCGTAGCGCGACATACTTTGTCACCCTCACGTCGCAGCATCACAAAGTTTGTAGCGCTACTGCTGCAGCGTGACAAACTTTGCTGCGCTACACTGTCAGCGTGACAAAGTTTGTGACGCTACCACGCTAGCGCGACTGAAACTCTTGCGCTCCTGTTTTTTTGCAAAATACTTCTAAAAGGTCCATTTCACCTTTCCTTAAGCCAATTTTTTAGGTCTAACCTGACCTATGGACGGTTTGGGGAAGGTGACCAAAAAATTTGGGACCCTAAAATTCGGGGCCCTTACAGTAGGCAGTTTGAGACTGATAAACTAAAGGACTGGCTAGCTGATCAAGAGGTGTCTAGCTACTTTGCCTCAGTGGGTTATCCTCAGGCTAATGGCCAAGTTGAGTCGTTTAACAAGATCATTACTATGGGAATCAGGAAGAAGCTGGAGAGGGCGAAGGTTTTATGGGCTGATGAGTTGCACAATATATGGGAATTCGTACAATAGCTAAAAATTCCACTGGTGAGACACCTTTTCTCCACATATATGGGGCAGAAGCAGTCTTACCGATTGAGCTGTGTGAACCCACCCTTCGCGTCATGCTGTATAATGAGGAAGCCGACTGAGAGGCTATGAAAATTGCCCTAGACCTACTGCCAGAGACAAGGGGCAATGCAGCTTTGAGGCATGAAATATACAGGTTGGGAATGACTAGAGCATACTAGAAAAAAGTTAAAGTTCGGCCACTCAGGAAGGGAGACTTTGTACTCCGGAATATGGAAGTTGTGGGACGAGCCAATGAAGAAGGAAAATTAACTCCTAACTGTGAAGGACCATACCGTATCATCGAAGAGATTCGGGATGGGACATACCGTCTTGAGACTACAGAGGGATTACCAGTTTGGAGAACCTGGAATGCAGTTAACTTGAAGAAATATCATTTCTAGAATGCATTAGATGTTGTTTCACATCTAGGCGGCTTAGAAACCTAAGTTCCAAAGATGTTGCTTGGCAACTAGGCCTCCTTTTGTATTTACCTTAGATGTTTTATAGCTAGGCATTTTTATGAACAAAGCGTTGAATGACTTTGATAACTAGCTTAACCATGTAAATTGGATGTTGAAGAAGTTAAATGAATGATCTGGTTTGCTTGATTAAATTTAATGCATTAATATGTTTTAGTTTTCTTCATGACTTATGTGATGAATGTAAAGGATAAACAGAGAGTTCATAGTGATCCCATGTCTAATTAAAGCCACTCAGAGAGAGCAGCTTGGACAACACAACATTCTCCCTGCCATAACAAAGAGGAGGAGGGACAGAGTTTTCCCAAAAAATCTCCAAACATTGTTATAGGGGAAGAGATTGGTCACCCATGCCTTCTCGTCCCAAAGTTAGCTTAACTCTTGTTGGCCAAGTAAGGGAAATAGGTAGTTAGCTTCGTTAAGTCTTTAAATGGTGTTTAGTGACCATGTAAGGACAGATTTTGCAGAGACCCTATTCGGTGTTTAAAGACCGAATGGGTAGCAAATTCAATATTCATTGCAGAGACCCAACTCGGTACTTAGAAACTGAATAGCCAGCAACTTTAATATTCATTGCAGAGACCCAATTCGGTGTTTAGAGACCGAATAGGTAGCAGGTTAATGATACTGGAAGAGATCCTATTCGGTGTTGAAAGGCCGAATAGGTAGCTAGTAAAGGCGGCTTGCAAAGATCCTATCCAGTTTTGAGAGGCCGAATAGGTAGCAAGTTAATATTCACTACAAGAAAAATGATCATGGGCAACGAGTTAAAATAGCATGGGCGACGATATTTAATTTGTCGCGCATTATGGAGCTTATTGGCATCGAACTCTTTTTGTTGCACATTTGTTACTTTGGGCAACAAGTTTTTTACTTCGTCGCCCAAGATTAGTTTTGTGCAACCAATTTATATTTTTGTCGCCCATAACTTGCCCATAGAATCGGAAAAACACATTTTTCACAAAGCTTTTTAATTTTGGGCAACAAGCTGTTAAGTCATTGCCCATGATTTGCACAATGGGCTATCATTTAATATTTCGTTGCCTACAGTCTTTAATTTTGGGCAACAAGTTGTTAAATCGTCGCCTAAGATTGCACAATGGGCTACCATTTAATATTTTGTTGCCTAAAGTCATAACCACCTTAAAATTAAAGTTTTGTATTTTTGGGTAACGAGTTGTTAGAGTCGTCTCCCAAGATATATTTTGTGCAACAATTTTTTACGTCGCCCTAAAGTGAAGAAAAAGCGGGCAAAACAACACCTTCCTAAATATTCAAGTTTTAGGTTCCGATATTAAAGCACAAAATTCTCTCTACTTAAACTAATTAGTAATTACAGGTTGTGCTTCAAAAAAAGAAAAAACTAATTACAGGTTTCTTTTATCAGTTTCTTACGAGGCGTCAATTTGTTTTTTCTACTTCCTTATTTCATCTATGAGAGGTCATCATAAAAGCTTAATATTGAGATTTAATACAATAATTTTGCTTAATGTCAACTATTGAGATTTCAAAGTTTCATGTAATTAGATGTCTATAGTAACAATAATGGCAAGAATATGAAAATTCTTTCCTAAATTTGATAAAATAATAATATAAAAGCCATAACCAAAGCAATTATTAATTCAATATGGATGACCACTAATATGTGGCTGAAAAATATTGAGATGAGCAACCGCGTATAAAACGATTAATTTAGCGATGGAATGTATAATAAGATATTGAGCGACAGAATGCAACATTTGTAACCCAAAGTCATAAAGGGAAACAAAGAATTTATGAGGCGTTAATGCACAAAGTTGATTGCCATTGTTGCACGAAGAAACTTTGGGCAACAAATATTGATTTTGTTGCACAAAATACAATGGGCATCGACCCTTGTGCAACGACCCTGCGACGAAATTATTTCCGTTGCCCAAATGTTTGGGCGGCGAATTTATAGGTTTGGGCGACGGTTTAACTCGTCGCCCAAACTCAATTTTCTTTTAATGATCACTTAGCTTGCTAATATCCTATTCGGTGTTGAGAGGCCAAATAGGTAGCAAGTTAATATTACTTGCAAAGATCTTGTTCGGTGTTAAGACGCCGAATAGGTAAGTTACTTGCATAGATACGATTCGTTGTTGAGAGGTCGAATAGGTAGCAAGTTAATGTTACTTGCAAAGATCGTGTTTGGTGTTGAGAGGCTGAATAGGTAACCAGTTAAGTTACTTGCATAGATCTTATTTGATGTTGAGAGGCCGATAGGTAGCAACTAGCAAGCATAAAGCTTATCGTAAAGGCCTATTCGGTGTTTAGAGACCGAATAGGTAGCAAGCCTAATGCCTATTACAAAGAATCTATTCGGCATCTGGAGACCGAATAGATCACAAGTTTATGTTGCGTCCTTCAGAGATCCTGATCGGTATGAGAAAGTCGAACTAATTCTACGCCTCGGTGTATGGGAATAACTAAAAACCATGCGCCAATTGGGAATACAAATGTGATTCCACACTTGAACATTGCACGAACTGAAATTGTTGAAAGTTCCAGTCACATTCTCTACCTTGACAAATACAATCTAGTTTAGGGACAAATACGTTAGTAATTGATTGGCACAAAATGTGGTAAGTCTGTCAAACTTACAACATTGTATGCCAATCAACTACTTTCTTTGATAAACTAGATTTATTGTCAAGGGTGTAGAGACCGACACATTCATCAATTTCAGGGGCATCCCTGCATGTCCAACAGCATGCCAAGTGATAGTTTACACTTCAAATGTAAAAATGAGAAAGAAATCAAGCATGCCGAAGGATAATTCACACTTCAAAATTTTTGCAAAATTCAAAGGCAAAAATGAGCAGGAATTCAAGTATGCTGAATGATGAATCATTCTTGTAAGTTTTTGCAAAATTGAAATGCAAGAATGAGCAAACACAAGAATGCATAACAATACCAAATGCTAATTTCATATATAATACATAACGTGAAGGATGATTCGATGTCAAACTGCACCAAAATCACCAAGATTCAAATGGCCTGGTGAGTGATTCACTAGGAACAGAAATAATTGTTTGAGACCATCATTGTTATAGATTACAAACCGGTCATTAAAAGACCGGCCAACACCAAAAGATTTATAAAAACAAAATTTATATGTTCAATGGAAGGGGAAGAGGAGAACCATTCTTCATCATCTTCTTCATCTTCATCCTCTTCTGGCTCCTGGAACTCTAGCTCGGGCTGCCCAGCAGCATCAGTCGCGACCTTGAGTGGAGCCCATTCCAGGTAGGGCTGGAACCAAGAGAAAACATTTTCGGGGAAAGCCTTTTTCCCACGCCACCCGAACCAAATTTTTTTGAGCAATCTCAGCCTCCTGGACAACGGCTGTAATCTTCACTAGAACGAGTAGGTCGGCTTGCTCATGCTCTTTGATTGTTTGGTTCAGGGCCTCTTTCTCTTTAAGGAGGGATGCCTTCTCCTTTTCAAGGTCATCAGCTTTATCAACTGATGCCTTCCATTGTCCAACATTGGAGATGGCGTCATCTCTCTCCTTCATGAAGGCATCCCTCTCCAGTTCCACCTCCCTACACCGAGCCTCGGCCTTAGCAAGTTCAGCCTTGAGGTTGACAATGCTGATCGCCTGTGCATCCATGGTAGCACGAGAAGTTAAGTCAAGTTAACAAGTGCTAAATATGGCGGTATCAATCACCGTCTTTACCTCTCCCCGAGCCTCTTTAAGCTCACGCTCTGTTCGGGCTTTCCATTCTTTGCTTGCATTCAGCCGAATGATAGCCTGAACTTAAACAACTCAGTCAGAAAAATAGAAGAGCTATAAATAGTCAAAGTGTGAAAATGAATGTGAAGACATACCTCCAGGAGTGCATACTGCATGGGATTGATTGCCCCCTCATAGCAATTCTTCAATAAGCTTCGGTATTCAGGAGGGACGATCTTTATGATCTCCTTTATGAGCTTCGGCCTCTCGGGGCCGGGGATGTCGTAAAGAGGACGAAGATAGTTACCCTCATCTCCTTCGGTCTCCGCAAACTCTGCAATAGCCAAAGGCACGGATTTAGAGCCATCAGGACCTTGTGACCCAACATTACTTGCTTCCACAAGTAATGCTTGCATACGGTCAGTAAAAAACTTACCACCAACACGGGCATGGAAATTATGTGCAAGTTCTTGCACAGACGAAGGAACGACCTCCTTTGCCCCCTCACTAAGGCCAGCCAGAGCATACGGGGTGTGAGCAGCCAACCCCTCCTTCCCTTTTCAAGAGGCGCCCGTCAGAATGACCGCTCCTGCTGGAGGAGCAGTAGTGGACACCTCCACTTTTTTCACGTCCTTCTGACAAGGCTTCTTGCTCTTTTTTTAGGTCGAAATGGCCAGTCTCTTCTTACTTACCTTCCTCGTCACTTGGGAAGAAGCTCCACTCTCCTATAAAGAGCATAAAAATCAGGGATGAGTGAAAATTTAATGTCTAACACAAACACTCAATTCGGCATTCTAAGACCGGATCAATGAAAAGTTAATGTCTTTCATTAACACCCTACTCTGTATACCAATACCGAATGGGTAAGACTTTAGTGTCTAACACCAAACACCCAATTCAGTATCCTAATACCGAATTAAAGTGATGGAAGGTCAAAGTCTAATACCCCACTCGGTATCCTAGTACTGAATGGTAAAAGTAACAAAGAAAAAATTAAAATTATACCAAACCCTTGTTCGGTATATATATACCGAATAGAGCAGCTGTGATATCACTTCACTGAACACCTGCTCGGCCTATGAATGTCGAACAGGGTGATTGTGAAATCATTTCACAAAACACCTGTTCGGCCTATACATGCCGAACAGGGTGATTGCGAAATCAATTCACAAAACACATGTTCGGCTTATACACGTCGAATAGGGTGATTGTGAAATCAATTCACAAAACACCTGTTCAGCCTATGCATGCCGAACAGGATGATTGTGAAATCAATTCACAAACCACCTGTTTGGCCTATATATACCGAACAGGGTGATTGTGAAGTCACTTCACAACACACCTGTTCGGCTTATACATGCCGAACAGGTGATTGTGAAACCACTTCACAAAACACTCGTTCGACATGTATAGGCCGAACAGGGTGATTGAGTAACTACTTTAAATTATACCTACTCGGACTATATATACCGAATAAGGTAAACATGACAAGAAATTAAAAATAGCTTGTTCGGTGTATATATGCCGAACATGATCATCATTGGACAAGTTTTGAAAGTCACCCATTCGGTGTGATGATACCGAACAAGAGCTACAAAAGGGAATAGCATCTAAAAGGGGACTCAATTTCATGTTACATACTGACTATTAAACTACACTTGTAAATTTTACCATGAAAGTATTCAAAGTTATGAGTTAAACAAGAAATACCTCAGTCTCCTTGCAGCGATCTCTCCATTCCTGGTTCTTCAACTCGTACAGCTCCTCCAGATACTCGTCGCTCTTCTTCTCTCCCTTTTGGCTTGGTGTTAGTTGGCTCATAGCTTCCTCTACAATCAACAAGAGGAAACTATTAATTATGTATGATATTTAACAAAATCAAGCAAGTATGAAATTGATGGTGGTATCCGAACTACCACTAGGCATGCTCAAAGAAAGACCACATGCGGACAGAAAAACATTGCTTCTAAACAAAGTAAAATCTAGCACCCATATCAATGGAACAAAGACTTTCTTGGATTTACCACCCCTTGTTTTCACAATAATTTGGCGGTTACCGAAAAGTTTATGTTCAAAAATGAAGTCAAACTTTGGATGAATGGGGGGAGATTGGGGTTCCTACCAGGCAGATAGGGGTTCTCAATCCACTCATTCAGAGAGTCGGCTAGACCCTCTTGATTGATGTGGACATAGAAGAAGCGGTGTCTCCACCTTTTCCATTTGTTTGGTTTTGAAGAGGTCATCATAAATTTTTTTTTTAGAAGAGATGACGAACCTGTCATCTCTATCTGAGTTCACACACGTGATAGAATGCATATGACAAAAAACAAAAAAGTCCATGGAGATCCCCCTCAACTCACATGTGGCAATGTAGCCAAGAATGTTCGTCCAAGAGTTGGGGGTGAGTTGCCAGAGGGCAACTCGGTATCCCTCCAAGATGGTAGTAATGAAAGAATGAAGGGGAAAACTTAAGCCTAAGTCAATGGATGCCTCATATACTGGTACAGTTTTGTCTAGAAGAACAATGATTGATGCCCCAACAGGGGTACTTTTATCTTAAAGCCAGGCCCAAAAGCATAAGCTTTCCTATAAACCACTAACTCGCTCTTGTAGTGATCCCTAAAGCTCTTCTCTAAGAAACAGTTGCTTGGGGTGTAGATGGGTTTGGAAGAAGACTCTCCCTCGTCTTCCCCATCATCCTCTTCACTTGAAGACGAAGAGGCTTCGGGCTCCTCCCTTTCGGGAGCCTGATGGGGGTCAATGAGAAGTTGCTGAGCAGCTGTTGAATTCAGCAAAGGATGGTACTCCTCCACCGACACGGCATCTGAGACTTCATGTGCAGGCACCCAAAAGCTACCTGATCCTTCGGATACCCTGGTCGTATGCTATGTTCGTGCCATCATAGTACCCTACACAGATACAGGCACAGGCACAGGCACAAAATCCGGCCCGTCAGCATAATGAGAGATCATACAAAACTCAAATGTATGATAAGGTCCATATACGAATGACTCCTCTATCTCCATGGAAGGGTTTGACCTTTCTGGGGACGGAATTAATTCGTAAACCTCAATGGGAGTGGAGGTAGGTGTTTGATTCATGGCACTAGACTCAGAAGCCGAATTAAAAGACATAAGAACTAAAAAAAATAAAGAATAAATGGAGCGGTACCTGAGTAGATGAAAAAGGTCTGATGAGGGGATGCCGAACGGTTGGAAAGACTTGAAGAAAAGTTTCAGTAAATTTGTAGTCCTAAAGTGCAGCGTTTCACACTTCTCTCTCTAAAAGATTTTCACCACAACTTCTCTCTCTTAAATTCGATGTTTTCTCTCTCTAGAAAGTAAAATGCAAAGAAGTGAAAATGGAAAATTGAAGGATGAAGTTGGTTATCTATAGAGAGTAAAAGGGAAGGTGAAAAGTTACTGTTCACTTTCCCCCAAAAAAATTCCAAATATTTCTATGGGCTTAAGCCCATTGAAATTTCTGAGAAACTTGTTCAAAAGGGGCCCAAAAAACAGCATGACCCAATTTGGCTCCCCTTTTGAACGGGCAAATGTTGTGGGGCATAATACCCCAATACGTGGCCTAATCAATGGGTGACACGTGGCTCAATCAATGGGTGACACGTGGCCCAATGCGGAGGTGACATGTTGCCCAATGTGGAGGTGACATGTTGCCATATTAGACTAGGACATGTAAGTTAAGGAAGGAATGACACTTTGAACAGCAAGATAAAGCCCATCATTGTGAAGCCCACCAAATTAAACCCATCAATCAATCCAACGACCACAAATGTGACACTTTTCAACATCTGAAACATGGCTCAGTTCTCAAAAAGCCTATAAATAGGCCTCTTACACCTGATTTTGGGGCAACTTGAATTCAGCATTAAAGGCTATTGATTGAGAGCCTCTCTCTCTAGAACTAAAATTTCTCTCTCTAGGCTTGTATTAATTGAATATATTGTGATTAGTGATTAACTACTTGATTATATCAAGACAAATTGCTCTGTGTTGTAGCGTTGTATTTGAGTCCTCTCTCCTCCCTCTCTATTATACAATTTTCCCTAAAACAATTATTAGTATTATTATTATTATTTTATTTATTTTTTTAGAAATTTATGAATCATTTACTCTAAAGCTTTTTTTTTTTGAAGGTAAAGGCTCCATTAAGCACTCTAACCTAAAACAACAAAATCATCGTTAGTTCCAAAATTCCCAAACACGAACACTCCTACGTACTAACAAAAATTTGTCAAATATTCACCAAAATATAATTGAAATTCACTCAAGTTTATCATAATTCACTCTAAGTTTGTCATAATATCAGTGAATCACATCAAACTTTTCCAAATTCATCAAGAAATCGACGAAATTCACCTCAACTCGTTAGACTTTGTGGTGTTTTTTCCTTATCGCACGATATAATTGCAACATATGTATATTCGCTTTCTAGGTTAGTTCTCTTTCGATTATCTTGAAGATAGGAGCATATTTGTTTATATAACTAGATTAATTCCCGCGCGATGCACGGTTTTATTCAATAAATTTGTTTATAATAAAGATTTTATTTAGGGGAAAATACTTGTAAAACATGGAAATAGAGATTTTTTTTTATTTATGATAGATAGGTAAAAAAATATGGAGTTATGCTAAAAAAAAAATAATTAAATTCTTTTTAGCAACCGATGAATAATACAAAAAAAAAATGATGTAATTTATCACTTAGTATGTTAATAATTTATACACAATGTCACAAAATAATTTTCTTTTGTTTATCACATAAAAAATGATGTAATATATACACAATAGTTGATGATAAATAAATGTATAAAGGTCTATTTTCAATGCAATTTGGGTAAAAAATTATATGCTAATTAAGGGTTGTTTTAAGAGTAGTAGTTAATTGTCAAAGTACATTTATTAGTTTATGTGCATTAATTTTTTTATTTTTTATTTTTCTAATGCAATCATTAATTAATGGGATTTGGGAGGGAAATGCGGGAGGGAAAAATAAAGAGGTGGGGATTGCTTTAGTATAGGTTATTAGATTAGATTAGATTTTGAATTGGTTGTGTCTCTGATTTTGTATTCTGTAATTGATTGTTTGTTTTATACTCAATTTTGACATGTAACGTATACTTTTTGTTATTTCATTTGATTGATGAATGAGAGTTTAATTTATGGTTAAATTCGATTGTTGAATCGGAGGTTAATTATTTATTAATTAAGCCATCATTTAGTCACTGATGGCTTTTTCCCAGAATGCATTTTCTAGTTTACCTTCTTAAAAAAACAAGCAGTCCCACAGTCTTTTTCTTTTTTTTTTTAACTACCTACGTTTTATTAGTAACAATAATTGAATATTAGTTTCTATATTAGAGACTTTTACACTATTAACATTATTGTAACTTTTACTTGTCAATGTATAATTTTCAAAAATATAATTTTTATAACTTTTTACTATACCAAACCGAAATATTAATTTTATAAGTTACGATGTGAAAATCGAATGTAACAATTAAAAAAAATAGTGTGGAGTAGCTTATTGAATATTGAGAAAGATGATTCATACTTTTTATTATATTAAGAAGATATCAAGGAAATACAGTGCATTTGGTAACTTCTAGTTGAGTAAGGCTTTTCAAAGCTTTAAAACTCCATCCCAAAAATTAGTTCTTTCGTCCTATAGTTGCAATTTCAATATAAGTGGAATGTATATTTGAAGAGTCGTAATAGCCAACTTCGTATATAAACTCCGGTACCTAATAGTTGGTACTAGTATTACTACAATGAATTTGGATATCTTTTATTTAGATGATTAAGACTAGCTGTAGTTGTTGGCTGTTAGCTTTTAAGTAGCTATTGGCTTTTGAGTACCTGTTAGCTGTCAAGTAGTAGCTGTTAGAGTTTAGCCGTCAAGGCAGCTGTTAATAATACGAGTATTCAGCAAAAGTAGCTGTTTGAGTAATAATAATAATAATAATAATAATAATAATAATAATAATAATAATAATAATAATAATAATAATAATAATAATAATAATAATAATAATATATTATTATTATTGTTATTATTGTTGTTGTTGTTGTTATTATTATAGATTAAGATAACTGATGTTGTAACAATAAATTAACAATTTAACAAAAGTATGTTTAATTCAGATTAATCGAAAATTCAACAAAACAACATCAATAAGCATAAAATTTTGTATGAATTCGTATTAGGATGAGATTGAGGAAGAAGACATACCTTCTCTTGTATCCTTCTGCACTTTTTTTTCAGTATTTAGAGGGTTTTCTCACTATTTTAATTAAGGAGAAAGTAACGTAAATGATAGAGGGAGCACTATACAGAAAAATATGGAATCCCTAATATTATGGTTGAAAAAAAAACAAGTCAAAATATATTATATATTTAAAAAAAATTAAAATAAAAAGTTACACTGCTACTTTTTTCACACAACGCTATTTTTGTAAGCGTTCAATTGAAAGCTACATCAAAAGCTAATAAACTCTAAAAGCTACTCTAAACTCTAATTCACTAAACACACATAATTTTTTAGAGTAGCTTTTTGACTTGGTCTAAAAGCCAAAAGCTACTCTAAAAGCTGTTGCTCAACACAGCCTAAGGCAGTAGAATAGAAATGACTAAAATCATGTAGTTGATACTGAAACGACAGTGAAATGACTTAGTGTGTAGGTTTTGTTTCCGCTAATTCCGATCCTCAAGTGCCACGCTATGTCAAGGGACCAGATTCTATGGGAGAGCGAATTACTTCCGGTATTCGTTCTGTTATTATTGTTCAGTTTCCCGGTCATTTCAGGAATAGACCCTGCTCTTACTACAAGTTAGACTAGTTTTATTTGATACTACAGTCTTTTTTGCTCCTATGTAATATGTATAGGAATTTATTTTACTCTATAGAGTTTTATTGGTCATTGATTTATACCATGATATGCTTAGGTCAAAACTTCGGCGTTATTTATATTTGAACCAACAATCAGATCAAGAACAGCTTGATGTGACACGCCATATCATGCCACGTGTAAGCATAATACTGGGCCACGTGTCGAATTTATCAAGCAAATTTCCAAGTCATATCCAGTCTATGGACTGCATAGACGACTACGTGTCGCCCTTGAAATCGTGCCACGTGTTCGGTTTAAGGAGAAGAGGCTACTCTATGTTATGGGCCAAAGGCCAAAGGTTAAAAAGGCCCAACAAGGGCTCATAAAGGCACACGCCAATCACCAAGGGACAAGTGTCCCAAAACCCTAGGGCACCCTTGGTGATCTTGCCTATAAATATCCCATGGGGCATTCTTTCATTCATTCATTCAATCACATTCAAAAATCATACAATTCTTACATAATACTAGAGTTTCTCCCTCAAAAATCTCTGTCTAGATTAGTATTGTTATTTAACTCTAATCCTCCCACAAATACTTAGTTAAGCATCGGAGGGGGAAAAAATCCTACAAGGATTTTGTTCCCTTGTTTTGCAGGAACCAAGGTCCGAGCTGACGGAAGTGAACAAGCAACCACCTGTCCATCGGACGTGTAGCTCTCTAGTTCCCTCTCCACGTATTCTGTTGAAGTGACCCTACAAGGAGATCATACTATATCACAGTCGATTTTGTGATTTCTTCTTGTGAATTTTGCATTCTCGTTTGTAATTTGTGTCTGTGATATATTTTAGTTCCTCATTTGCTATTATAGTGTTAGAACTCCAATTTTGCAACTATACAAGATATTCCTCAACGAGCTAAGCGTGAAGGTATTTTTCAATCCCGCTAATAGTCCCTCACCATTCAAAGGAGGTCCTCCATCTCGTCTAAATGTATATGAACATAATATTTGGTAGCTGTAAGGGGTTTCGTAATTGCCCTCATAGATTCTTATCAACTTTTTCATATGTATTATGAATTTAATTGATTAAAGTATATGATTTGAGCTAGCTTAGTCTTCACCTCAATTTTGCCTCACTTACAGGGGTGTGCACCAGTCCAAGACCGGACTGGAACCAACTGGACCGGAAAACCGGAATCTCTAGTTTCTTTGGACCGGGGACCGGACCTGAATTTTCCGGTCCGGACCTGTTTTGGACCGGTTGGACCTGAATTTTTTATTTTTAGAATTTTTTTTCTAAAAAAAAAATACTTATTACTTACAAAAAAAAATATTATTTCCTTCTTATATATATTCTATTTAAAACATAAAATATAATGATATATAAAACATAAATAAAATATTTTAACTAAAAAAAACCTTTATATATAGTAAACTTTTACATTAATTAACTAAAAAAATTTGTTTTTTTAAAGGAAACCAGTCCAAACGATCCGGACCTGAATTTTCCGGTCTTGGATCGGACCGGAAACCCAGGATTACTAATTTTCTCGGACCGGTCTAAATTCCAGTCCGGATTATACACACCCCTACCCACATATATAGCATAATTGTAAGTTAGTATAAACTCCCTTGAGATTGGAGTGATTCCATTGATCAAATATATAGGGTACATTAGAGTTACAAAGATCCTAGAATAATCTCTCAAATATTATCTTATATTTAAAAATATATCCTTTAGAATATTATGCAATATTCTATCTATCACACCCCCGCAGTCATAGCGGGAGGAGGCCGTGCGCTAAGACTGGATTTAAAATCTAAAAATAATTCTTGATACAGTCCCTTTGTAATAATGTCAGCAAACTGATATCGTGAAGGAACATGAAGCACACGAACATGTCCTAAGGCAACTTTCTCATGGACAAAGTGAATATCTAATTCCACGTGTTTAGTTCGTTGGTGATGGACCGGATTCGTAGACAAATAAACGGCACTGATGTTATCACAATACACAATAGTGGCCCGTTGTAGGGGATAATGAAGCTCGAGAAGTAAATTACGAAGCCAACAACCTTCGGATACAACATTAGCAACGCCTCAATATTCTGCCTCGGCACTAGATTTGGATAAAGTATGCTGCCGTTTAGATGACCAGGAATAAGATTGTCACCCAAAAAGCAACAATAGCCAGATGTAGAACGACGAGTATCTGGGCAGCCGACCCAGTCAGCATCAGTATATGTAATCAATCTGGTGGGGGAAGAAGGATATAAATGTAACCCATGATCAATGGTTTCCTGAATATACCGCAAAATACGCTGTAAAGCACGATAGTGGGGCTCCTGGGGGTCATGCATGAATAAACAAATTTGCTGAACAGCATAAGCAATGTCAGGGCGAGTAAAAGTGAGATATTGAAGAGCACCTACTAAGCTGCGATACAATGTGGAATTAGCTACGGGGGAGCCAGAATTAAAACTGAGTTTCACACCTTCCTCGACGGGTGTAGCCACGGGCTTGCAGTTTGCCATCCCAGCACGTTCGAGAATTTCCCGTGCATATTTTTCTTGAGAGAGTATCATGTGGGATGGTTTGCGAGTTACTGAAATACCGAGAAAATAGCTCAGTTGTCCAAGATCGGACATGGGAAATTTAGACTTTAACTGATCAATCAACAGAGAACGCAGGGAATCAGAAGAAGTGACAAGTCTGATACCATCAACATAGAGAATCAGATAGGCGATATTGGAATCGCAACAGTATGTAAACAAGGAAGTGTCACTCTTGGAAACCACAAAACCCAATTTAACCAGAAAATTTGCAAACCGTTGATACCACGCTCGTGGAGCTTGCTTGAGACCATATAGGGCTTTCCGTAGAAGACAAACATGGTGAGGAGCTCGTTTATTAACAAAACCTGGTGGTTGGTGCATGTAAACAGTTTCCTGCAAGTCACCATGTAGAAAGGCATGTTTAACATCTAACTGATGAATACCCCATTTCCGAGCCATGGCTATACTGAGAACAGTGCGAATGGTGGCGGGTTTGACAACTGGACTGAAGGTCTTGCCACAATCAACACCCTTCTCTTATGACCTGCCATCACAAACAAGACAAGCTTTGTACCTTTCAAGATCCCCGTTAGATTTATATTTATGTCGAAACAACCACATAGAATTAACAACATTCGCCCCCGTAGGCCTAGGTACCAACTCCCATGTCCCCGTTTTAATCAAAGCACTATATTCATCCAACATTGCTGCATGCCAATTTGGGTCAGTCAAGGCTTGTTTATGTGTTTTGGGAAGAGGGGAAAGTGGGGAGGGAAGAGAGGCAAGAGCATACTTGGGGTTAGGTTTAAATATGACATGACTTTCCCTAGTAAGCATAGGTGGGGAAGGGGGAGGTGTGGTTGGAACAAGGGGGGTGACTCCACCGTAAATGGGGGGGGGGTGGAGTCTAAGGGTTAGGTGTGGAGGGACTGCGGTTTGTGTTTTGTCTTTTTGGCGGGGCTGGACAGAGGAAACCGCAGCTGGGATGCAGTTTGGGGGGGACTGGCGCAGGTAGTCTGCGGTTGTGGCTGGACACTAGGGGAGGGAGTAGTTGTAGGGAGGTGGTGAGGGGTATTAGCGAAATGGTAATGACAAGTAATAAGAGGAGAGGGGTCATCCGATGTCAAAAACTTGTAGTCATCCAAGGTATAATTGCCAATGTTTTTAGATGGGAACGTATTTTCAAAGAAAGTAACATGTCGGGAAATTATTATTTATTTGAGGAAATGTCTAAACAACGATACCCACGATGATGAGGAGGATATCCTAGAAAGATGCAAGGAGTAGAGCAGGGAGCAAGCTTATGGGGAATGGTCGAGGAGAGGTTAGGGTAGCATAAGCACCCGAAGACCCGAAGATGATCATATGAGGATATTTTCCCAAATAAGGCCGCGGTTGGGGAGGCATTATGTAGAGTTTTTGGTAGAATGTTGATTAGATAGGTTGAAGTTTCAAGAGAAAAATGCCAATATTTTGGGGGAAGGGAGGCATGGAATAATAAGGTTCAAGACATGTTATTAAGGGTACGAATCATGCGTTCAGCTTTACCATTTTGAGGGGATGTGTGTGGATAAGAATATCTAAAAACAATGCCATGTTCAATGCAAAAAGCTTTAAAAGGGTCATTATCAAATTCCCGTCCATGATCACTGTGAAAGGTTTTAAATGGGTCTTTCAAATTGAGTTAGAACATATGTACGAAAATTTAAAATAGAGCGATATGCTTGAGATTTAAATGATAGGGGAATAGTCCACACAAAATGAGTAAAATCATCAACTAAAACAAGGAAATATTTATGTCCATCAATACTAGGAATAGGGGATGTCCTCAAATCAGCATGAATTAAATCGAAAGCATAGGAAGTAGAACTAGTTGAATTTTGAAAAGGTAAACGACAATGTTTCCCTAAAGGACAAGAATAACAAATGAAATCACATTCCTTATTACATGAAATAGACTTTTTAAGTAAACTAAAAACGGGCGACCCTGGATGACCCAAACGGTTGTGCCAAAGAGCAGGAGAAATAGCAGCAAGACTAGTGGCTAGACAAGTAGAGTGGGCGGAAGAGGTGGTGAGAGGGTATAAGTCTCCTGAACTATTGCATCTCACTAGTTGTGTCCCCGAATGTAGATCCTTCACAGAAAAACCAAATGTTTCAAATTCAATAGACACGGAATTATCAGTTGTAAATTTCCGCACAGAGATTAAATTTTTTACAATGTGAGGAGCAAGAAGGACATTATTTAATTTTAGGGGATGTTTCGGTAAGGTAGAATGACCGTAACCAGTTATTGGAATGCGAGCACCATTGCCAACTAAAATATGATTATTAGTGCTTAAATTAAAAAAGGGGGAGAGTGTACCTAGAGTATTAGTCATATGAGAGGAGGCTCCGGAATCCATATACCATCCATCATCAGTTTGGGTGAGTTGCATCGTAGAAAATGCATTGCCGAGGTCTGTAGGTGTCATAGGTGGGTCGTAGGAAGCAACATTGGCCTGTGGTTGTGGAATTGGGCCACGTGGTGCTGGGCCGAGCAGCCCACTAGTGGGGCGTGGACTTGTGGTAGGGAAAGGACAAGGAGGAGAGGTCCATCCTTGTTGCCAAGTGAAATTAGAAGGCCATTGGGCTTGTGCAAACCAAGGAGACTGGGCCCAAGTATTATTTGAGATATTAGGCCATAAAGAAGTAGTGGAATGCTGATGTGGAGAATTGTTATTATGGGAGTTAGTATTATTATTACGTAAGTTGTTGTTGTGATTGTTTCTTTCGCGACCCCTGCCACGGCCGCGATAATTACGACCACCACCACCACGGCCTGAGTTTTTGCCATTATTACCACCACGAGATGACGAGGAAGACGAGGGTGAGGGCGAGTTGGCGGGAGGGACTGCAGTGGGCGTGTCAGTGGTGAGGAACGATTGAGGTGAGGTTGTGGGATCGTTCGCACGCCTTGTCTCCTCAAGCAGCAAGCAGTGGCGGAGCCAGGAATTTGTATAAGGGGGGACAAGCTCAATAATTCGATTAAAATAATCCGGATACATAATTACCGACAATTCGGGTACATGGCAATCCAATAATTCATAATAATAATAGAAGAAGTTAAATGTTCTAATCTAAAAAAAAAGCTTAAACAATTAACCAAAATTACATCCTCCGATTCTTCGAGTCTTCATGTTTTGAAAGCGTTCAATGACATCTTCATCGGGAACTTGTAAAAACACTTCTTTCTCAATAAAAGTGACCAAACAATCATTCATTAGTTGATCACCCATGCTATTTCGCAACCGACTTTTGACATATGTCATTGCGGAAAACACCCTTTCAACACTTGCGGTAGCAACGGGAAGAATCCACATCAACTTGATTAGCAAGTGTATAAGAGGATAAGCCTCATGCCTCTTTGTTTTCACAAGCATCATAGATAGAGAATTAAGATCTTGCAAATCATGAAAATTTTCATCTTCTAACATGATTTGCTTGAAAACATCAAGTTGACAATCAAGGCTCAAAAAAATCATTATCTGAAAATTCTTCGGGATACACAGAAGCTAGTTTTAATGCATAATCACATTCTCACAAGTTCACACTTCACAATTCACAAGTCACAAGTTCACAACTATTCAACTAAAAAATTCAAAAATTAGAATAGGGGATATAAATAAGTAAATAATAAGCTATTACTAATTTCACAAATTAAATTAAAACAATTCATGAATTAAATCACAATTACAAGTATAGATTTAGGATTTGAGAATTGAGAATTAACAATTGGAAATTTAGGTTAAGAAATTAATTACTAACTCCTCAAGGCAAGAGCAACCACCGGGGTGGGCGGGCGGCGGTCGGCCGACGGGACACACTCCGACCGGCGGCAGGCGGCATCAGTTGAACGGTCACGGGTCAGTGGGTCACCGGTGGTTGGACGGTTGGTGGATTATTGGGTGTTTGTATAATTGTTTTTTTGAAGTTTTGGGATTTTAACTTTTAATTTTTTTTATTTGGGTTTTTGTCTTTATAGCTTTCTCTCTCTTCCTTTTTGTTTTTTTCTTATTTGAGTCACTCAGCATTATCACGTGAAAGCAGTAGTCTTTTGACTTCTTTTATTTTATATTATTTTTTTTTTTAAATCTGTGATTTTTTTTCTGAACTTGGACCCCCCCATGTTCCAACGTCCCTCCGCCACTGGCAGCAAGCGAGACCGTGCCGTCTGAAATGAAGGAAGAGGATCGGTTTGTTGAAGCATCGTTGCCACAGTGTCAAAGTTCGTGTTTACCAATCCCGAAACTAGCCGTATAACTAGTTTGTGGTCTAAAATAGGTTGATCGATATTTGCGAGTTGATCAGCCAAGCTTTTTACTTGTTGACAATATGCTGTGATATTTGGAAACTGACTGAGATGAAGCATATTGAATTGGTTTTCAAGATAAACGACACGAGTTGATTTATTGTCTTGAAAAATTTCCTTGAGACGGTCCCAAGTTTGTTGAGCGGTCGAGTTACGAGATAAGATGGTCTTGAGGAAGTCGAGGGAGATAGTCCCATATATCCACTGCTTCACAATTGCATCCAAACGCTTTCATAATGAGTTAGAGACACCTTGTGGTCGTTCCACCTTGGGGTCAATGTGGTCAAGAACATCGTATGCACACACGTTATTTTCAAAGAGTTCGACCCAGCTTGAATATTGAACGTGTTCATAGTCTAAAAGCAGAGGAATAGCATTGCGAATATTATTCACCGAGAGAGCAGGGTGATACTCGATGGTCGAAGAGGAGGAGGACGCAACATTGGAGTCTTGTTTTGGTTCGGGAGACGTCATGGTTGATTGAGAGGAGGGACATAGACCAGGAAGGAAGATAGGACGAAGAGGAGAATTTTGGAACTAAAAATCCTAAGAGCCTGGTACCATGTAAGTTAGTATAAACTCCCTTGAGATTGGAGTGATTCCATTGATCAAATATATAGGGTACATTAGGGTTACAAAGATCCTAGAATAATCTCTCAAATATTATCTTATATACAAAAATATATCCTTTAGAATATTATGCAATATTTTATCTATCAATAATATTGACGTTTTCTCTATGATTTGGCAACTTGTAATTGTTGAGGTTATGTTATAGAGTTATATAGTTAAAGTTGTAGTTGTGTGATGGTAAATGATTACTTCTATTTCTGCTAATTATTTATATATTTTTTTTCCAGGACAAGATAATGATCATTCGTTGGAGTAAAGTATCATAGGGCTATAGGAAACATGCATGGATATGGGATTGTCAATGAGATTGAAGATGGAGATATATATATATATATATATATATGAAAACAAAAAAATTGTAGACATTTGTTTATGCATTATTTTCAACATAATTGTTTTATATCAAGAGTTAATTGAATGAGTTTCATTGGTTGATTCATTGAGTGAACAGTGCGTATATGAGACACAAATATTTATTTTGTATATAAAATCATTGAGACTTATTTATATTAATTATAATATTGCTATTAGTATTTATTATTATTATTATATTATTATTATTATTTAAAAATAAAGTGTTACTATAAGTTAATGGATATGATACTAAAAATACAAAAGTGTTACTTATAATATTCAATGTAACACTTTTAAGATGTTACACTAGATTTTAAAAAGTGGTATCTAAGTTGTTTAGGTCACACTTTTAAAAGTGATATCATTGGCCACAAGAAGTGTACCGATGAGAATAGGTATCATGAGCTCACTTGAAAAATGTCCCTTATTGTCTAGGGAAACACTTTTAATCCTTTACGCAACACTTTGAGGGTGTTACTTATTGTCTTTTAAGTTGTAGTGAATAAAATTCACAGCTTTATTTATTTATTCAAAACTCATTAAGAACTCATCAAAACATTATAAATCAAGCATAAAACACTTTTACAATCTATTATCATCATTATACATCTAATTTATGCTTTAAAATAATTTTTCATGAAGTAAAACATGTTCATAATATTATTACCCCATGTTTTCATGATTATAAAGATTGGACATCAATATTAAACAATATTAAAACCCTTAAAAACAAATCTAAACTTCATAAAATCATCACAATTTCATACTACAACAATTATTCATGATCATAATGCAAAAGTTTAAATCATTAAAAACGATAAGACTACAAATTTCATGAATTTCATAAACCCTAATTTAAAATTTCATGAATTTTATAAATTCATGCTTACAACATAACTTTATAAAACATGATTAGAATCATAAGAACATGATTAAATATAATTATAAACATGAATTTTGCAAGATTGAATTAAAAAGAAAAGAGGAAGAATTTTTTTTATAAAGGTTCGAAAATTACCAAACAAGGGGAGGAGGAGAGGTGGCCGGCGGTGGCACGCGGCAGCAGGGAGTGGCGAAGGGAGGGCGCCGACGAGGAAGAAGGCGGACCAAGTAAGGACGCCGGTGAAGAGGGGAAGCGAGCGAAGAAGATTTTTTTTTTTCAGAAATTCGAACCTTTTTTTTCTCTCGCTTTTTTTTTTTTTATTTTGAATTCCTAAATTAGTAGATTGCAAAATAAATCTAAAATTTCTAATTTAAGGGGTATTTATAAGCCCAAAGTAGGCTTTGGTGCAATTACATATATACCCTTAATGTTTGAAATTACTTTTGTGCCATTGTTTTAAAACAATTTAGGAAACTCTAAAAATTTTATTTTTAGAAACTTTTCGAAATATTTAATAAACGTTTTAAAATATTTAATAAAACTTAAAATAACCTGAAATATTATTTATAAATATAAAATAATTACTTTGTTTAAAATTAATTTAAATTTCATTTCTTTAATATTTTTATTGAACTTAATTTCTCAATAAAAATACTAAAAACACACGTATAAAATACGAAATTAACTCTTTAAAATACGTGAAAATGTAGGGTATTACAGTTATGTACCCAAGTCATGTCGCAAGAAAGGCGAATCGCCAATTGTGTTGTGTCAACGGTGTTGATATATTTCAAAAAAAAAAAAAAAAATTCTTTCTGTGGTGATATTTTTATGTATAGTGTATTGTATTGTGTGAATGCTACTGCACATAACTCATAACTGTTTCTAAGACATGTTAACTAGAACTCTTTTGAGAAAATCTCAAATACATTGTGAAAAACTAAATCTCAAACCTTCAAATTTTCATATAAAATGATATTATATACTTTAAATAACATGGCAAACCATGAGAAAAAGAACGGCATGATGGAGTAATAGTTTAATGACTTAAGCTATCTTGTTAAATTTCAATGTATCTCTTAAATTTACAAAGTAAATTCTCATCTCAGAGTTAAAAAAAGGGATCAACTCAATTTTCAAAAGTAAATTAATTGCATTGTTTTTGTGAGTGGAGAACACGAAAAAAGTTATTTGTAGCATTATAATTTTATGTTTCTATCACACAAAGAAATTGGATAACCCCTAAATAATTATGTAAGATAGAACTTTACAAGGCCCATATATGCCATGGAAGCATCAAGTGTGATTGTCCTACTTGACTCAAAGAACCCATAACATTTTCAGCGACCAAAAAGCCCATTTTATTACTTTCCCTCACATTTTCTTTCCGTACTGAATGTAGCAAATTAGTCTCATTACTTATACTAATTGTACAATCTAACTTTCTATATTATAATTGAAGCGAATTATCCCCAAAACTTCAACTCTTGTGAAATCAACTCCAATTTTTTATAACACTTATATTAAAAAAATGATTTAAAAAAAATAAAATAATTAGCTAAATACATTAATATTAATAGCCGTATATTTTTTTTCTTGGTCTCTCCATCTCTTCTGTAATCCTTTGTCTTCTTCCATTCTTTTTTTATTCTTGTTTTTTATTTTTTATTTTTTATTTTTTTTCAACCAATTATGCATGTTGATGATATCAATGGCCCAAGCCCTCAAGGTGGGTAATTTTTACGAGAGTTGCAAATTTGTAATTTAAGTAACACATTGCATTATAATTTTTATATTTGTACAATATTTGTATAAGGTTGTATTATGAGTGTATTATTAGAAATACATGCATTAAAATATCCCAAACTGAAAAAAATCATTTAAGAACATAACCTACTACCTCTGTTTCCAATTAATTGCAACAATTAAATATTTTATATCTTACAAATAATACTCAATTATTTCTAATTAATTGCAACAGTTAAATATTTTATATCTCACAAATAATACTCAATTGTTGTAACTAATAGTATTTGGGCCAGTTTCAGGACTCAGGCCCAAAACGATGGGAAAATACTATTTTACCCCTAACTAGGACGAAAGCCCATATAGATACTCCCTTTGGTAGGGATGCCAGATTATGACACTTGTCACAATCCAGAAAGCCTGACAACTGTACTTTCTTACTATAAATATAATACGATTTCCTCATTTGAAGGTACGCTTTTCCTGCCATTTTTGACAAATTCCCTAAAATTCAGATCGATTTTTCCAGCTTGTTGACTTAAGCATCGGAGGGGCGTTTCCGGGAAAAACCCCCCGGGTTAGTCATTCTCTGTCTGTTTTGCAGGTCAGATCTCAATTCTCGAGGAGCGTTCGTAGGTTCAGTTCAGACAAAATTAAGGTAATAAATATGGATTAATGAAAACGGAGGTAATAAATATTTTTAGCATAGTGTTCGTAAATCTTCCCTAATCCATTCAACCAGTCATTTTAGACCCCCATAGTCCCACTCGTAAAGTGCAAAATTAACCTCGCGGTCGCGGAATCTTTTTCATCGCAATTTTTTCAACCTAAAACAGGAACTTTTTTTTAAAAACCCGCAAATGAAAAAAAAAAAAAAAAAATA
>PYUH01000058.1:267334-288213 GCA_016808085.1 Suaeda aralocaspica | reverse complement strand
CAAAAAAAAAAAAAAAAAAAAAAAAAATACGTAGTAAAAAAAAATTAAAAATTAAAAAAGGCGCAAAAGAAAAAATAAAGAAGACAGAGACTAAAAAAAAAAGAGAGTGGGAACCAAAACACAACTTAAAGACGATGAGCACTCCATAAAATAAAAATCAACGTGGTTTGCACTCTGCTCTTCTTCCCCTTCTCTCCTTTCTCACATTTACAAATTTCACCTCTAATTTTTTCCCTCAATTTCTTCCTTCATTTCTCAAATTAAAATTCAATTTCACATTTATTCGTTAATAATCACTTTTCCACTTACTCTAACGATCATCTTCATCATAATCGCAGTTTTTAGTTGCTAAAAAAAATCCAATAAGCAATTGAAACAAACAAACTAACGAAAATAACAGGTAATTAGTTGCATTTTTATTTAAATTTATTGAAATTTGAACAAATTTTATTGAATTGTAGAAGAATTTTTGAATTTGTTGAAATTACAGGAGAAAATGTTAACGTGCATAGCTCGTCCGAAGCATAATCAACAGCAACACGGCCATACTACTACTAATAATAATAGTAATAATAATAACTCAGTAACTCATCATCATCAACTCGACGATCCTGACTCAGTTCATACTCCTAACAGCAAAGCCATTAAAACACTCACTTCTCAGGTAATCATTATTTCCATTCATAATTTCAACTTCACCAACTGTTTTTTTTTATTTTATTTTATTATAATTTTTGTTGTGTTTTGACATTCTCAATGCAGATCAAAGGGATAGCATTAAAGGCATCAGGGGCTTACAAATGCAATCCATGTTCACACCCCAACCCATCCGGGTCCGGGCCGGGCCAGACTAAAAAGTACGCGGACTCAGAAACAGGGTCAGGGTCAGGGTCCGGGTCGGAGAAGTCGAAGGCGGTACCGCGGACGTATAAACGGACGTTTAGCGCGAACTCGTCGTCGTCAACGCCGAGATGGGGGAAGGAGATGGAGGCGAGGTTAAAAGGGCTGTCGGTTGGCGGGGAAGTAACGCCTGTAATGTCGGCGTCAGCGAGTGGGCGTCGGGTTGACCCGGTTGTGTTGGTGGAGGAGAGTGAGCCCAAAGAATGGGTTGCCCAGGTTGAGCCCGGGGTTTTGATCACGTTTGTTTCCCTGCCACGTGGCGGCAACGATCTTAAACGCATTCGCTTCAAGTGAGTTATACTAATGCTGCTCTTTTCATTGATCATTTATTTAATGTTAGACTCGTAATTAGGACTTTGGACAGTGCTACGTTGTTCGAATAATTAACACGTTAGAGATACTCAGACTAATTGTTAAAATTAGGGCTTTGAGTGGGGAACATAAATGAAAATGTCCCAAGTAAACCAAACATTTTTACACGTAGTTGGCCACACCATAAACAAACCATAAAATATAATGTGATTTTGCTATGGTTGGGTTATTGTATGTAGTATGGGTACTTTTGATGGGCAGCCGTCCTCAAATTCGATTCGTCTCCGTATCAGAGACGAAATTCTAATTTTCATGTTATAATTGATCGTATTCATTAACGTTTTTCAGATTTGCCGTTTTCAGTCCCTATATCTGTTTTTGTTTTTGACTCCGTTTCCGACTCTGTGCAACATTGGGTAGATTAAGTTTTCCCCTTTTTACTTGAGTTTTCTGATTGATTTTGATGGTCGTAGTTGGTCCTTGGCAGTAATGGATCTTAAATTGAAGAGGAAAAAGTAAAAACGTTAGCAATCAGCATTATTTTAGGTATACCATCCGGAAGGTAGTACGAAGTAGTAATCATAAGTGGGTAGTGTAATACTTGTACTAGTTACTCCGCAGCAGTTACTCCCGTGTACAATTTTGTGTGCCCATGTAGTTATTCTCTTCTGGAATAATTTTGTTGATATCCAAACTTAGAATCTAAAGCCATGGTTTGCAAATTTGCAAGTCCATATGAATTTATTTGTTTCTTTGATACTTGTATAATTCTAATAAAATATGGACTGTACAAAGTCCTACGCCACCTATATGATGGGTGCATGAAATGAGGTTGATTTTAATTGCCGTATGAGGTTGATCCTACAAGAAAAATATAATTTTCGAGGGGAATCGGTGTATGTGAATTGATCTAATTGACCTGATAGAAAACAAAGAAAACTCTAAAGTGAGGAAGAAAGAATTGGGTATTCTTTTTATTCAAATCAATTCACGAGGAAATTGAGTTGAACTTGAGATTTTCATAAGCAGAACAAACTTAGGTTTGGTTTGAGTTTTTTGAAGGTTTTTGAAGTAGTATAAGAGTATAGAAAGTGTTGCTCAACACTTGTAGAACCTCATAAGATTAGTAAACTGTCATATATTAGAACTTAGAATGATACAATTCTACAAAAACTTGGATCTAGATTTGAGCTTTGTTTCAAGCGTTATAAGTTGAGTTAAAAAATAATTTGATACTGTTGGAGTTTTGGCGCTGACAAAAAACTTGAGTCTAGATTTGAGCTCATTTTAAAGTGTTATAAGTCAAGTTCAGCTAGCTGTCTCAAATTCAAGCTCTATTTGTTATCATAAAATCCACCCCTGCTCATGTATGGGTTTTGGAGTTCATATATAAGCTAAGTTTTGAGTCTCACATCATCCTTAAGACAAAAAAAGAAATCGGAATATTTTGATCAATAAAAATTTAAGTGGTTGAAGTGGAGAATGCAGAGGCCCATGGCTACCAATTCAAGCTATGTTTGATCGGAGTTGGCTACTCATTTCCAAAATGGTTGTCTCTCTAGTGTTTGACTCGATTAATTTGTGAAAGATTTCCATGATTTTGGTCCGAAGTATGGGGTAAGTTCATGTGTCTTACCTTTGTATCTGGTTGGTTCATTCTTAAACCATGAAGGTGTCTCATTAAAGTTACTGGCATTTATTAAAGCTTTGTACTGCTTAAGGAGGTAATTAATGCATCTTTATAATGCATGTGTTTTGAAACTACCTAGAATTTGGTTGGTGGAATAGGGCATGTTTGGATACTTTGATTGTCGACCCTATATAGTATAGCCATATTTTGCGGGCACCGTAATCTGATTTGGACTGGAGATGTTATTTTTTAAACAAAAGGCTTAGTAATGTTTCTCATTAGCTTAAATATTGTTGTTTATATGAGAGTGGGGTGTAGCTCAAGTGGTAAAAGTTTCCCTCCCGGTTTTAGGAGATTCTGGGATCGATTCTCATCCCCGCCCTTGCGGCTCCCTAGCACCAAAAAAAAAAAAAAATATTGCTGCTGTTATAGAAAATAGGGTTTAATAGAGAGTATTTGTGGAATCATTGGCTATTATATTATACATTTAGCTTATTTCCCAAAAGAAATAAACTATCCTTTGCTTGCGAACACTCCGTACATTAGTCATAGTATTTAATGTGGATTATGCAATTTTGTCAGTTTATAATTTTCTATCATTTTCTTGCATTACTACCTAACTCATGTACAATCATATATTCATAATGTGTTATTAGATTAGAATAATTAATAAAGCACATATTGTTTTTAAAATAGAACATTGTGACATTCTATATCAACAAAAAGCTACAATCAAAACTTTCCTTTCACACCTTTGAAAACGACACCCTTAATTTTTAGCCAAGCCATAGACAATGTTCCTTATAGTGGTTGACTGGTTGCACAACATTACTGCGGAATAGAAATCAAATGAGAGGATTTATGGAATTTCTAGTTATTCGAAAGCTATTGATTGTGACGATATGATTTACACAATCACACATAGTAGTAGTTTACATGATATGATTTACACAGTCTATTAGTTATTTCAAGGAATGAAAAAATGACAAATTGACAATCATTTTGCACAATTTGATATGCTATGTACTAGTTGATGATAATATATGTTATCTTAGGATTAAGAAAGGAAAAGTTGAAACTAATGGGCATTATGAGAGTGGCATTATTGGTAGAATCACAAGTATTTTCTTAATGAAAGAGGGAAGTACAAGGATGGGAAAGCAAAGAAAAAGGGAAAAATGCTTTTTGTAAAGAATCAACAAAAATTACAGCGAATAATTTTTATAATCCATAGCCCAGCTCGTCCCTGATTGATNTCTCATTAAAGTTACTGGCATTTATTAAAGCTTTGTACTGCTTAAGGAGGTAATTAATGCATCTTTATAATGCATGTGTTTTGAAACTACCTAGAATTTGGTTGGTGGAATAGGGCATGTTTGGATACTTTGATTGTCGACCCTATATAGTATAGCCATATTTTGCGGGCACCGTAATCTGATTTGGACTGGAGATGTTATTTTTTAAACAAAAGGCTTAGTAATGTTTCTCATTAGCTTAAATATTGTTGTTTATATGAGAGTGGGGTGTAGCTCAAGTGGTAAAAGTTTCCCTCCCGGTTTTAGGAGATTCTGGGATCGATTCTCATCCCCGCCCTTGCGGCTCCCTAGCACCAAAAAAAAAAAAAAATATTGCTGCTGTTATAGAAAATAGGGTTTAATAGAGAGTATTTGTGGAATCATTGGCTATTATATTATACATTTAGCTTATTTCCCAAAAGAAATAAACTATCCTTTGCTTGCGAACACTCCGTACATTAGTCATAGTATTTAATGTGGATTATGCAATTTTGTCAGTTTATAATTTTCTATCATTTTCTTGCATTACTACCTAACTCATGTACAATCATATATTCATAATGTGTTATTAGATTAGAATAATTAATAAAGCACATATTGTTTTTAAAATAGAACATTGTGACATTCTATATCAACAAAAAGCTACAATCAAAACTTTCCTTTCACACCTTTGAAAACGACACCCTTAATTTTTAGCCAAGCCATAGACAATGTTCCTTATAGTGGTTGACTGGTTGCACAACATTACTGCGGAATAGAAATCAAATGAGAGGATTTATGGAATTTCTAGTTATTCGAAAGCTATTGATTGTGACGATATGATTTACACAATCACACATAGTAGTAGTTTACATGATATGATTTACACAGTCTATTAGTTATTTCAAGGAATGAAAAAATGACAAATTGACAATCATTTTGCACAATTTGATATGCTATGTACTAGTTGATGATAATATATGTTATCTTAGGATTAAGAAAGGAAAAGTTGAAACTAATGGGCATTATGAGAGTGGCATTATTGGTAGAATCACAAGTATTTTCTTAATGAAAGAGGGAAGTACAAGGATGGGAAAGCAAAGAAAAAGGGAAAAATGCTTTTTGTAAAGAATCAACAAAAATTACAGCGAATAATTTTTATAATCCATAGCCCAGCTCGTCCCTGATTGATTACGAGAGGAGAAGTTAAAAAATTTTCAAATCCACCTTTTTTGACTTGGTATGTAGTCCCAAACGAGGCCTTAGCAGACAATTCTGTCTTGTGTAAATGATTAAGGACGACTTACAGTAAAATCTACTCTTTTGGCCACTGGAAAAATAAATAAAATAAAATGAAAAGCTAGTAATCCACAAATAAAGGAGAATTCATTTCAAAACTTGTTGGTTAGTGGGGCTTTGTTGATTGTGTTTTGCATGACCTTTTAATATTCACAATGTCCATATGTCGGATGTGGGGTCATCTTCTTGTTTGTCTCTTTTTTTTCCCTTGCGTCTTTCACGCCTATACGCCATGGCTGGGTTAAAGTTGGATTCATCTTGTACAAAATTTCTTGTCATTTTTAAATTTTTAACTACCATAAACAACAATAAGACATACCATATACTACTCCGTACTATGAGCAGGGCCGCTTTATAGAGTTTTAAGGAGCTCCATCGCATAGGGCCCCAACATAGATAGGGCCTCAAATTTTAGAGTTTTACTCCTACTTAAATATATAATAACATCTAAATATTATGATATAAGGGCCTAATTTGGTTATTTTAGAACAAGGCCTCTAATTATTTTGCCACGGCCCTGACTATGAGAATGACATTTCAGTATTACACACCCCTGAAACCATAAATTTTTCCTTGTTAATATCACTTGGGGCCATGGGGTAGCATTGCACGGATATTGTAGAGGTGAAATCTCTTTGTTTTTCATGAATATGTCTACTACTCCGTACTTACTTTGCTACATAACTTGGCTACTCGTTTCAGACGTATGTTTGTTCAAAGTGTTACAAATATGTACTGTGCGTAAGTTTGCAATAATGTATGGGGTATGTAATTTGATTGCGATATGATACCTTGTGAGACAATTCATACACTTAGTTTCACTGTTGTATACTTGGTATGTCTTAATCAACTCAGGATCCATCAATCATTAGAACGTAATGTTGAATTTTCAAGCTGAAAACTTTTCCTAATGAAACATGAAGCTTGAGATCCTTAATAACAACAAATTGACCCGAGAGTACTATAGATGGCTTGGCAAAAAAATATGCTGTATGAAAAATTGTCATTTATAGAAGACTTGATCATTTGATTAGATATGTTTGGCATCTATTGGTTGAATATAATCAGTGTTATGACTATTGAAAATTATATTGTTTCCCATGCCCAGATGTCATTAGCGGGGGCCTCCCATCCCTTGAAATAAGGACAATATGGCTTTGTCAAAAAAGTTGTTAGGTGATCATTTTAGTGGACTAAATACATTATTACTATTGATAAAGTTGTTGAATTAGAAGAATTAACAAAAGTTTTCAAGTTATGATTAATTCTTTAGCATGTGTAAAAAAGTAGGGGTAACAAATTAACAATGTAGGGAAGATGCCATAATTTACTTATCTCAGTCACTACTTATAAGTTACAGTATAAGTGTACAAGCATGTATTAACTATTGCATGGATACCAGCCCTTGTACTTCATGAGTCATGACATTATTGAATCCAGCATCTTACTATATGTTTAGTTGCAAAAGTTGATCTATTATTCTTTTATGACTTGAGTGAAGCATGATAACTCCATTGCCACGACTGACAGGCAAAACACCATGCTTAACATAATCAAGAGGGGTTTATGTAATTAATTGGAGGGGTTATTTTTGTATGGGAAAACTAATGACTTTTAATGATTTTGTCTATCTTTGTGATGAAGTTATCATCTCATGAGCGAGTCTGATGTTCTTATCATATTCGGACATTTGTTGCCCTTTGTTTTGAGAAGATTAATGCTATGAATTCTAATGGTCTTTTTATGCTTTGATTAGCCGTGATATGTTCAACAAATGGCAAGCCCAAAAATGGTGGACAGATAACTACGAGAAGGTCATGGAACTGTACAATGTCCAGAGGCTTAGTCGTAACGCATTTCCACTGCCAACTCCTCCTATATCTGAAGACGAGGTTAGCTCTATTCCATGCCACACCATTGCTTTTACAGGACACAGATCATGTTATTGTTGTTCTGCCCTTTTGACTTTAATCAAGTTGGAACAATTATTGAAAGAGACCATTAAGGTCAATAGGCCATCAGCTTTAGTGGATCGAGGTGAACTAAATTACAATTATCATCTTCTTTGACCATCAATTCTTCTAAAAAAAGAAAACTATCCATGAGGCTAACACTAAATCTGTAAAATTATAGAATGGTAATTGTTAGTTTTTTGAAAGCTGTTGTAAAGCTAGTGAGCTACATCATCATTTCTTTGGCATGCAAAAGACTTTAAAAAGAGAATGTACAACAGTACAACTATAATTGTTATTTTTATTAAAGAATCATAGTACTCAGCTACACAGATTTAACATTCTTTTTGACAGAGCACAGTAGAACCTATTTGAAAGGTAGATGTTGCATGGGCTCCACCATATCCGATAATTAATATTCTACTTTTAAATGAGGGGTGAATGAGATTTAAATTCGTGATTCTTCTGTCACATTAAGTTGATAGTTGAAGTCCATAAACAAGTTTTATGCAAGCATATAAGAAAAATAAATCATGAGGGGTTACTTTAAATACTCTTGTTGTATCTTCCTCAATGCAAACTCCAAAACATATCATAATTCGTAAAGGACTTAAACTGCAATCTAGAAGGGTTTATAAATTTTGTTCTGAAAAATGCTTAATGTTTGATGTGATTATGTGAATTACAATGGACCGGTACACCTTGGGTTGAAAGTTAGAAAATGGAGAATAGCAAAGGTGTTATGGGCTGAAAATTTTCAATAGCAAATAAATAAAAATGTATGATATTATGTTTAAATTACTTGCCATCATTATTATGTCAACTTGTACTTTAACAGAACTCAAAAATGGAGTCCGTTGGGGACAGTCCTGTTACACCACCATTAAGCAAAGAAAATCTACCACGCAACCTATACCGTGGCATGAACATGGGTATGGGATACTCATCCTCAGATTCTTTCGAGCAGCACTCAAAGCAATCACGCCAATATGAATCAAGTGGTCTCGCCTCAACACCCAAACATTCCAACATTAGCGGAGTCACTGCTAAGACAGAGTTGTCATCAATGGATGAGTCCTTAGTGTCTTCCTCTTCTAGGGAGGGTGATCGTTCTGGAGAACTGTCAATCAGCAATGCCAGTGACATGGAGACTGAATGGGTAGAAGAGGATGAACCAGGAGTTTACATCACTATCAGGGCGTTGCCTGGCGGAAGAAGAGAGCTCAGACGTGTTAGATTCAGGTATAGTTCAACTTCCATCATCTACTTACTTTGGAACTTTGGCTAAAAACCAGTACAATTTACTTGAGTTACTTGTGAAAAGACTAGACTAACACAAATGCAAATACTTTATCATACAACTAAAAAAAAGGAACTCTCTTTTTTATTAACTCTTATGAAGGCTAGCAGCTTCTCCCCTCATCCTCTGTTTTTGAAGAAATGTACTCCAAGTCATCAGAAAACGAGTGTTCTTTGTCTCTTCCTAAACAATAATCGTCATTGAAGCTTGCAGTTACCAAATGTCTAGTGTTTTCCTTATCAATCATAGAGATGGTGCCATAAATCATAGTGGCCTTCTTATCTTCTAAGTTAGTTGAGAGCCATGAATTAAGTGCTATTGAACAGGCTCATATACAGACACTTTTGTTTTAGTTGACATAGAGAGAAAATGATAGTGCATTTGATCATGGCAGCCCCACCTTATTAATGCAATGCCAATATAAGTCTCTAAGAGAAGTGGAAACATTGATAGAAAAATTAAGGTCACTTGGACCACTAAATATGTCGCTATCTGCCTCTAGCTTTGTTTGGAAAACACAAGTTAAGAAATCATAGTGCAATTAGTCAATAGATGGCTAAAGTTGGAAGTGAGTTATGATGGAGAAAGTGTAGAGATTTGCTTCCTGCAAAATTTCCTTACTAACTGCCCAATTACTGTTGCCTAGAATCAGAAAGGACATGTTAGACCCAAGGTTGTGAATTCGAATGGCTTTTGGATTATGAAGGACTGGTTCATACTTCCTCAAATTTAACTAATTACTTTCAAATGGTTTACTGAACTACTGACTTCTAAATAATTTTAAACATAGTGATATTGCTTTTTTGATAAAAAATAAAAGGATTTAGAGTTCGATTGACTAAATGGCTCTAGTTATGCCATCCTTTATTTATAAGTCACTGATAGTATTATTGGTTTATTATGTAGATCCACACTAATATTAAACCCTTTCTATTCATTTGTTTATCCATTGTTTTGGCATATCGACAGTAATGTTCTGTTTTTGTATGATTGGTGTAGATTCTGCTTGATCTTAGTTTTTGTGTATACTTATTTCCTTGGATAATGGCTTTGTTAAATTTTGACTAAACTGAACCATTTCTTAATAAAAATGCAGCCGAGAAAAATTTGGCGAGATGCATGCTAGAGTTTGGTGGGAAGAGAATAGAGCAAGGATACACGAACAATACTTGTAATCTAAACAAACAAGTGGGGAAAAGTGGTGAGTATTGGTGGACGATGGAGCAAGTTGAGTCTAGACTCTAGAGTACATTCTTTATATGTTACTATCTCAGTATAAATATCTAAAGGATGCCTTATGTCTTTGAAAAAAAATACTATGAAGATCAAGGAACAAGATACATGTTTCATGCATTAAAGTTCCTAAGAAGGCATTCGGTTCGCCCTTTTTTGTATAATCATCTAGTTTAATTTTACCCTTTCTGTTTTGGTGACTTCCGGTAATTTAGTGAATGCTACTACCTGACATAAGGGGTATACTGATGAGTAAAAGTTTATAGTATTTTAGATCTTGAAACGTTGACGATCAGATATGTTAGCATACAGTGATACAACCATGTCAATGCCAAGATTATCTCCGACCAGGGAAAGAATTCATGTATTTCAATTTGGCATGTTGTTAATTCTACTCGCACAGCTGATAAGTTTCAAATTTGTTCATTGAAACTGAAACCTGATCTTCAGTAATGGTTGAAATTCCCCCTGCAAAATTTTTCTGCACTGTCCTAAGAATTTAAGATGAGTTTAGCAGTGGGACTCAGGGTCCTCAAACTCAGCAAAGTACCTTAAGCTGGAGTGTTGATCATGGGCTTTGGTGATGGATCCAAAGAACAGTTTGGACCAGTAGTTATGCTGACCTTATGAAGTTATGCTCACTATTGAAGAGCAATTTGATATCCAAGTTTTGAAGTGTCATATAAAAAAAATAATAAAATCATCTTGTTTCAACCTATTTCGTAACAAGGTATTTTATGGAGTGCAATAGTCTCAACTCTCAAGGGCAAATGGTGAGAATCGGTCTCCTAAAATCAGGAGGAAATACTAATATCATTAGCTCATAAAATTTTCTTACATGATAATGTATACAAATAGCAAGATAATTATTGAAATTGTGTGATTAAACATAATACTTGATACATTGCATTTCACTAAATTGAAGAATAATCATCATTATTCGCTAATTGCTAAAATAGGAGAACAAGTACCAATACTTGACTACTTGTAGCAACTATTCCACTTTTTTATTTCAAATTTCCATAGTTGGGCGCAAACAAGACGGCTTTGAGATAGCCCTTCGGAAGTCAAAATGAAGGCTATAGCCTTTGTTTTTGGCCTCCAGAGGGTCATCCCGAGCACCGTCTAGTTTTGCCTTATTTTTTAACCACGTGTTTAGGATCACCATATGACTTTCCACGATTGGTTCCGGTCTCAGGAAAACTTGTTATCGTCCCTCTTTTGGAGATAGTTTGGAGAAGTGAATTGTAGCCTTTCACTCTCCCAAGAATTTATTATAGCTTTTTCAATTCCGATTACTTGCCTAGCATCTTATTTTGACCATAGGAGCACCATGTAATTTTCTTGAAAGTTGTTTTTTTTGGGAACTGGGAACCTTCAAAAAGTCAATATGTTGTCCTTTCCTGTAGCATGCTAATACATGGGCAACGGGCATGCCCATGTGCCTTACGGATTACGGATCTTGTGGGAAATTGCATGTACCTCAACTTGAGGTACAAATAAATATCTCAAGAAAGTATTTTTGTAATTTTACTTAATAATATATTTGCATGTTGAGACAAATATTATATATTAAATGGATAAAATAAGGTAATAAAATGTAAATCCTATATTCTTTAATACCTCAAGTACCTCAATTTGAGATATAGGTCATCCCTCCGGGTCATGTTGTGTAATAGCTCACTTAGGGCCTATTTACTTTAGCTTAAAATTAGTTCAGTTTAACTCAATTCAGTTCAGTTCAACTTTTCTTTTATTTTGCTACTTATTAATTCTTCATAAAAATTTCCAATTCAACTCCAATCAATTCAGTTCATCATCTCAGTTCAGTTCAACTAAAATAAACGACCCTTAATCACGTACTTAAGAATATAGGAACCCCCATAGATGGGCGGGGGCTGAACAATGAACATCATCAAACTCACATCTCTATAGTCGTGGACTTGGGTAACATCAAAGAAGAAAACAATGAATGCGATATCCCAAATTCAATCACAGACACCAATCTCAATCTCAATCTCAATCTCACTGCAAAAATTAAAACGCCAAAGAAGCATCAACAATCTCTCATTTTACTCTTCGCAAAATAATTTCGTTGCATTTCGTCAATCATCGTACTCATCAAAACCCCAGAAAACCCCTAATTTTTCAAATATAACAATATCTGCCATGTCAATCTCCACCGCTGAACAAGCTAGGGTTCCGCCTGCTCTTCCATTGCCCTCTCCTCCACTTACTAAGGTTACTTTTCTCATTTTTCTCTCTCTCCTTTTACTGTTATATTCAATTCTATCAATTATTAAAGGAAAATTATGCTATCTTTTGTTGGCGAATTGTTGACACTGTATATCGATTTCTGCAGTTTAAGATTGCTCTTTGTCAGCTTTCTGTAACTACTGATAAATTGCGGAATATTTCTCATGCTCGTCAAGTAATCGAGGAAGCTGCAAACAAGGGTGCTCAACTTGTTCTTCTTCCTGTGAGTTTACTCTACTGCTGATTTTATGCTTCCTTAACATAATTAGCTTTTTAATTCACTATTCAGCTATTTTCAATGTGTATTTTAAGTTGTTTCTCCATGTTTTTGCTTCAGGAAATATGGAACAGTCCTTATTCAAATGACAGCTTTCCGCTTTATGCCGAAGATATTGAATCAGGTGGTGATGCATCTCCCTCAACCGCAATGCTTTCTGAAGCGTCCCGAAACCTTAAGATTACAATAGTTGGTGGTTCCATACCGGAGAGATGCGATGATCGGCTTTATAATACTTGCTGTGTTTTTGGGGCTGATGGAAAGCTAAAGGCTAAACATAGGAAGGCATGTGTTTAATCTGCTGTAGGTGTGGAGTCACTCTTTCCATTTCATGATACTAGTATTATTATGTTCCCTAACGTTACACCGATCTTTTACAGATACATCTTTTTGACATTGACATTCCGGGGCAAATGACATTCAAAGAATCAAAGACACTCACAGCAGGACAGAATCCCACCATAGTCGACACAGGTTTGTTCTTTAATATCTATCGTGCTTCAGTATTATGACTAAGAGTAGTTGACAGAGTAATATGAATATGAAGTTTTCTATTTAATGAGCACAGTGTAAAATTTTTTGCCATTTTTTTAAAGGATCTCGGAACCCTCTTACACGTGAATTGTAGCCTTTGTTTGTGAATTTCGAAATGCCGTTTCAAATCCCAACTTGTTTTCACCCCTCTTTCAACCCGTAAAGCCCAACAAGAGAATACAATCACCCGTTAAGCCCCATGCCTAGTTTAGGCACTAAAAACATGATCATGCCTAGTTTAGGCATTGAAAACATGATTTGTGCTTTCAACCAAGGATTTTATTAACAAGAGAATACAAAGCTCTCCGACGATCTTGATACTTCTAACCTCCACTCCAAGCCCGCCCTGAGCACAGTCTCATTTTTGCCCTGTCTTTTTGCCACATGCTACGGAACACCACATGACTTCCCACAATCGGTTTTGGCCTCTGAAAACTTGTTTCCATTTCTCTTATTACCTTATTAGAAGAGGGGAAAAGCAATCTTTTTCGAGACCCTCAGCAAACTTTTTTTCATCCCTTTTATGACCTTTTTACCTTGAATCACCCAATTTTGGGTTCATACTTGACCATATGGGCACCCAGTAAAATTTTTGGCAACTTTATAACCTCAAAAAACAGTGAATTATATTCTTCATTTAAGGCTTCCAAAGTGGCTGCCCGGGTTCTGTCTTATTTTTCGCCCTGACTATTTACCACGTGATATGGGTCACCACATGACTCCCTACAATTGGTTTCGGCCTCTAAAAACTTGTTTCCATTCCTATTATAGCCTTTCCAGAAGAGGGGAAAAGTGGAAAACAACCTTTTTAGAGACTCTCGAAAAAACTTGTTATCATCCCTCTAGCCTTTTCACCCCAAACCGCTTAATCTGGGTTCTTATCTTAACCTTACGCGCACCCTATAAAATTTTTGGCAACTTTTTTGTAGGACTGTAGAAGCTTAAAAAACAATGAATAGTAGCCTTTGTTTGAGGCCTTTGGAGGGGATACCCCGGCCCCCATCTTATTTTCGCCCTATTTTTCTACCACGTGTTGTGGATCACCACAGGATTCCTCACGATCGATTTCGGCCTATAAAAACTTGTTTCAATCCCTCTTATGGCCTTTTTGGAAGAGGGGAAAAACAGCCCCTTTCAAGACCCTTTAAAAACTTTTTATCACCCTCTTATGATCTTTTCACCGGTTCATATTTTTACCATACGGGCACCCCGTTAAATTTTTGGCATTTTTATCCAAGACTTTAAAATCTCAAACAACAATGAATTGTAGCTTTCATTTGAGGCCTCCACAAGAGCTGCCACCCCGGACTCCTGACGGGGGCGGATTAATCACCAATGCACAACAAGGGCCAACAACTATCCTCATGAACCAACACAAGTCCTTCCAGCGCATTTTGTCCTTACTCATGCGCACCTTGAGAAACTTCCCAGGAGGTCACCCATCCTAATATTGCTCTTAGCAAAGCACGCTTAACTTTGGAGTTTCTTAGGAAATGAGCTCTCTAAAAGAAAGATGCATCGTGTTGGTATGATTAGTACATATAATCCTTTTTTAAAGCAATCATGAGGGGTATTACATACACCCCCACTTGAGAACGGCAACGCCCTCGTTGCGCCTGCAACCCTAGGGACCCCAGTATTACACCAAATGGATCCTCGGCAGCCCTAGTATTACATCCAATTCTTCTTGAAAGCTAGGGACCCTAGTATTACACCAATGGCTTCTGGGTAGCCCAAGTTTTACATCCAGAGACTCCCACTAGTATGCTTGACGGCCTATGGATAGCCCCATGATATAAGCCACACATGCACCCTAGAATTCTCCCCCGTTCTCCCCCGCTAGGTGACTGATCTAGGATAAATAATCCACGGTCAGCATGCGGTCGCAGAGTTGCTCTGATACCATTTATAACACCCCGGACTTCTGACGGAGCTGGATTAATCACCAATGCATAACAAGGACCAACAACTATCCTCATGAACCAACACAAGTCCTTCTGGTGTATTTTGTCCTCACTCATGCGCACTCTGAGAAACTTCCCAGAAGTTCACCCATCCTAATAGTGCTCCCAGCTAAGCACGCTTAACTTTGGAGTTTCTTAGAAAATGAACTCCCTAAAATAAAGATGCATCTTGTTGGTATGAGTAGTACATATAATCCTTTTTAAAGCAATTATGAGGGGTATTACACGAGCTCTATCTTATTTTCGCCTTGAATTTTTACCACGTGCTATGAACCACCACAAGACCTCAAGATCGATTTGGGCCTCTAAAAACTTGTTTCCATCCATCTTATGGCCTTCTCGGAAGAGGGGAAGAACAACCTTTTTCTTGTCCTTCGAAGAACTTGTTATCATCCCTTTTATGGCCTTTTCACCCCGAATCGTCTGGGTTCATATCTTGACCATACGGGCACCGATTAAAATTTTTGGCAACTTTTTTTCCAGGATTTTTAAAAGTCAAAAAACAGTGAATTATAGCATTTGTTTAAGGCCTCTAGAGGAGCTGTCTCGTATTTTCTCCCTTATCATTTACCACGTATAATGGATCACCATAAGACTCCCCACAATTGGTTTCGGCCTCTAAAAACTTGTTTTCATTCTTCTTTTAGTCTTTTTTGAAGAGGGGAAAAACAGCGTTTTCCGAGACCCTTGAAAAAATTGTTATTATCCCTATTATGACCTTTTTACCAAGAATCGCCTTGCTTGAGTTCATATCTTGACCTTACAGGCACCCTATAAAATTTTTGCAACCTTTTCTTTCGGAGCCTTAGAACCCCAAATAATAGTGAATTATAGCTTTTATTTGAGGCCTCCACGGGGGCCGCCTCGGGCTCTGTCTTATTTTCGCCTTGTTTTTTTACCACGTGTTATAGATCAACAGTGGACTACCCACAAACAATTTCGGTCTCTAAAAACTCGTTACCATAAATCTTATGCCCGTTACGAAAGAGGGGAAAAGCAGCCTTTTCCGAGATCACCGATAAACTTTATTTTTCCTCTTATGGCCTTTTCATCCCGAATCGCCTAGTGTGGGTTCATATATTCATCATATGGACACCCCGTAAAATTTTTGGCAACTTATTTTTCGGGACCTCGGAAATTCAAAAAGCAATGAATAAAAGCCTTCCTTTGATGCTTTCGGAGGGGCCTTCTCGGGCTTTGTCCTATTCTCGCCTTGTTTTTTTTACCATGTGTTATGGACCAACACACCACTACCCACGAGCAATTTCGGTCTCTAAAAACTTATTCCCTTCCCTTTTATGGCTTTTTTGGAAGAAAGGAAAAACTTCCTTTTTCGTGACCCTCTAAAAACTTGTTAGCATCCCACTTATAACCTATTCACTCCGAATCACGTGGTTTCATATATCGACCATACGAGCCCCGAATAAAACATTTAGCAACTAATTTTTCTAGGACCCTGGTACCTCAAAAAACAGTGAATAATAGCTTTCGTTTGAGGCCTCCACATGGGCTGCCGCAGGCTCTGTCTTATTTTCGCCCTATTTTGTTACCAGATCCTACGGAACACCACAGGACTCCCTACAATCTGTTTCGGCCACTAAAAACTTGTTTCCATTCCTCTTATGGCCTTTTCGGAAAAGAGGAAAAAGCAGTCTTTACCGAGACCCTCGAAAAACTTGTTTTCATGCCTCTTATGGCCTTTTCACCTAGAACCCCTCCGTCTGAGTTCATATCTTGTCCTTATAGGCACCTTGTAAAAATTTTGGTAAGTTTTTTTTTTCTGGGACATCAAAACCTCAAAAAACAGTGAATTATAACCTTTATTTGAGGACCCTAAGGGGCCGCCTCGGGGTCTGTTTTATTTCTCCTTGATTGTTTACCACGTGGTAAAAACTTGTTTTATCAAAGGGATGATAGCACGTGGTAAAAAATCAAGATATGCTCAAAAACTTGTTGTCATCCCTTTTATGGCCCTTTCACCGTGAATCGCCTGGTGTGGGTTCATATTTTGACCATCCAAGCATCATGTAAATTTTTTGGTAGTTTTTTTACGGGACATCAAAACCTCAAAAAACAGTGAATTCAAGTCTTCGTTTGAGGCCTCTAGAGGGGCCGCCTCGGGCCGTGTAATTTTTTTCTCCCTAATTTTTTACCACGTGCTATGGGTCCCCATAACACTTCCCACGATTGGTTTCAACATCTAATACTTGTTTTTATCCTTCTTTTGGCTTTTTTTAAGAGGGGTAAAACAGTTTTTTCGAGACCCTGGAAAAACTTGTTATCATCCCTCTTATGACCTTTTCACCCCAAATCGATTTGTTTGGGTTTATATCTTAACCATACAAGCACCCAATAAAAATTTTGGCAAACTTTTTTCCAGCTCCTTAGAACCTAGAACCTCAAAAATACAGTGAATTATAGCCTTCATTTGAGGCATCTAGAGGGGCTGCTCGGACCTGTCGTATTTTTGCCCTGATTTTTTACCACGTGCTATGGATCACCATAGGACTCCCCACAGTCGGTTTCAGCCTATAAAAACTTGTTTCCATACCTCTTGTGGCTTTTTCAGAAGAGAGGAGAAATAACCTTTCCTGAGACCATGGAAATACTTCTTATCATCCCTCCTATTACTTTTCACCTCAAATTGCCTCATTTGGGCTCATATCTTGACCTTAGGGGCACCATGTAAATTTTTTGGCAACTTTTTATTTTGTTTTTGTCTGGGACCTCTAAACCTCAAAAAACCTCAAAAAACAGTGAATTATAGCCTTCGTTTGAGGCTTCTAAAAAGTTTGCCCCAAGCACCATCTAATTTTCGCTCTGTTTTTTTTTTTTTTTTTATTACGCCCTATGGTCCACCAACGAACTACCCACGATCAGTTTCGATCTCTAAAAACTTGTTTCATCCCTCTTACGGCCTTTTTGGAAGAAGGGAAAAACATCCTTTTCCAAGACCCTCTAAAAACTTAATGTTATCGTACTTATGGCCTTTTTTCCCTGAATTACCTGCCATGGTTCATATCTTTGACCATATGGGAACCTTGTAAAAATTTTGGCAACTTTTTTTCGAGGGCAATGGTACCGCAAAAAGTCATGAATAATAGCCTTCTTTTGAGGCCTTCACAGAGGCCGTCCATTTCCAACACCATGTTAGAGCCTTCTCATGACCATAAGCCCATCATGTAGAAAGCTACTGTTTTCCCTTAAACTTAGAAGCTCTAGATGCATGAGTTATTGCCTATATTTCGGCTTCTAGAGGGTCATCCAAGATTTGTCTCATTTTGGCCCCATATTTCTCTTACGTGCTGCTAGTAATTAAGGATGCCCTACACAAGTTTTAGTTTTTAAAGATTTAAAATGTTCTCTTTGTAACTTCCGGGACTTTCTCATAGCCTTTCGAACCCCAATAAACTATGTGATTCTCTTTTAACCGGCATATATAAAATTTTAGACAATTTTTTAGAGGACTTAGAAACCTCCAAAAAATTATGAAATATGACCTTCATTTTCGCCTTTTGGAGGGCTATCTTGAGCTTCGTCTTGTGTTCACTCTATTTTGTAACTAGGATCGTTTTCTAACCACAAGATTCCCTACGCTTTGTTTCAGCCTCATAAATTTATTATGTTCCCTTTCTAAAGGATTTCCTATTTAAAGGATTTCTGAAATAAAACATACTAGTCTTTATCATTCTCTAACTTCTCTTAGGACATTCTTCGGACATTTCGAATTCCGACAAGCTATTGGAGGACCTTTTTTGACCAAACAAGCAATATGAAAATTTTTCGGCAATTTCTCTTTTTGGACCGTGGAAACTCTCAAAACTGTGAATTTATAGCCTTTATTTTTGGCCTCCGGAGGGCTGGTCCCGAGCTCCGTCTTCTTTTCGCCTTGTTTTTTTATAATCACGTGCACTGGTCACCAGAATACTCCCCACAATCTGTTTTGACCTCTAAAAACATGTTATCATCCCTCTTTTGTAAACATTTTGTAAGAAGGAAAAATAGTTTTTTTTCGCCTTTCCCAAGACGTTCTTATGGTCTTTTCAACCTCGATTAGGTTCTCAGGATTCCTATTTTTACCATGCGGGCATCGTGTATCATTTTTGGCATTTTTTCCCTAGACCTAGAACCTTCTGGAAACTCTGAATTGTAGCCTTTGTTTTCGGCCTTATGTTGGGCCGTTTTGGGTTCTGCCTCTTTACCTTGTACTTTGTGTCACCACATGACTCCCCACAATTGGTTTTGGTCTCTAAAAACTTGTTATCATCCCTCTTTCAAAAACATTTTTGAAGAAGAGAACAATAGTTTTTTCGCTCTACCGTGACGTTATTATTGCCTTTTGACCCCGATTAGCTGATCAGTTCCTAATTTGACCATTTGGGCTCCATGTAAAATTTTTGTAAGACTTTTTTTTCCCGGGACCACGGAAATTGTGAATTATAGCCTTTGTTTTTAGGCGTCCTGAGCTCTGTCTTTATTTTTGCCCTGTATTTTGAACCACAAGCTCTAGGTCACCATTGGACTCCCCACGATCGATTTTGGCTTCTAAAACCTTGTTATTATCCGTCTTTTGTATACATTTTGGAACAAGACATCAGTAGCTTTATCACTCTCTCAGGACGTTCATATGGACTTTCGACCTCGATTAGCTTCTAGGTTCCTATATTGACCATGCGGACACCGTGTAATAATTTTGGCAAAATTTTTTTCAAGAGCCCTGGAACCCCCGGAAATTGTGAATTATAGTCTTTGTTTTCAGCCTCCGAGGGGATAGTTTGGTGCTTCGTCTTGTTTTTTTACCATGTGCTTTGTGTCACCACAGGAGTGCCAAAGACCGGTTGCGACCTCTAAAACATTCGTTTTCGCCTTTTAGAGGGTTGTTTTGAGCTCTGTGTTGTTTTTCCCTTTTTCTTTAATCACATTTTGTAACTTCTAAATAACTGCAAGACTCCCTATGCTCGGTTTCACCCTCTAAATATTTGCAATTTCCTTTTATAAATGATTTCTGAAAAAGGGCGTAATAGTCTTTTTTGCTTTCTTGGGATCTTCTTATCACTGTTCAAACCCAACAAAATGTGCGGGGCTCTCTTTTGACTATAGGATCATTATGCAAGAGTAAGTGCAATATTTTTTCAGACCTTGAGACCCCTAAAATGTGTGAAATATAGCCTTCATTTTTGCTTTTAGAAGAGTTGTCTTGTGCTGCTTCTTGTTATCGCTATGTATAGAAATTTCTATCATATATTGTAGGTGACAACAAGACGCCCTATGCTCGGTTTCACTTAAATAAAACCTTTTTATGTTCCCTCTTCTCTCTTTAGAGGATTTTCGAAAACGGCGCAGTAGTCTTTTTCGCTCTCCGAGTACATTCTTGTGACCTTTAGAATCTCGACAAGTTGCCAATCCTTGAAAAGTGTGAATACTTTCATTTTTCGCATTTCAGAAGGGATTCCAGGCCTCGTCTTATTTTTGCCCTGTTTTTGTACCATGTGTTGTACGTGACTAAAAGATGCCCTACGCCTATTTTGACAAGGGTTCCTATTTTACACATAACTCCCCCATGCCTCTAATCATTGGCTTTATATGTGATAAAATTCACGTATAAGAACCAATTATCTTGAGGGAACCAACTACATGTCGATTAGTCTTTCGCTCCTATACCCATGTTAGATGAACCATTTGCACATCAATATTGCTTAAGCCTCAATCAAAGTTCCCCCTTTGGGCTCAGTTGCATAGTTCGCCATTGTTCATGTCCTAATGGGTATGCTCTCACTCGAACCCATTTTAGAAGGTCGGTCGGTCGGCAATGCGCCCATAACGGAAACTCGCAATTAGATTCTTTGCATCGTAAAGGTTTAACGCCTATTGACTTGCACACATGTCAAACTCCTTGCCTCTTGGGTCCGTCTTTTATGATTTGCAGAAGAGAAGGGGGGGGGGGGGGG
>PYUH01000058.1:202897-257552 GCA_016808085.1 Suaeda aralocaspica | reverse complement strand
ACAGTAAAAAAAAAAAAAAAAAAAAAAAAAGACAAAGAAAATCCCACAAACACACGTACGTGTAAACAGACAACAGTAATCTGACTTATCAGTAAAAGATAAACAAAGGTGGGTGGAAACAAAACAAATACAATCAACAACAATAAAGTTAACTTCACCCCGACCTTATTATTCCCGTTTCACTCTCCAACCTGTCACCCTTTTCCACCTTTGTTCTTCCCACCCGCACGCGCGGTACTCCCTTCCCTTCTTTCTTTCTCTTTTCTGTTGATATATACTCAATCACTCTTCTCTTGGTTAACATTTTACAGTTATTTTAAACCCTACTACTCATCATCATTTTCCCCCCCCTTTCCGTAATTTTCTTATTCAATCTGTCTCTATTTCACACAGATACCTAGCTTTAAGCATCTCTTAGTACTGTCATCGCCCAGTAAATTTATGTACTATAATTATTTTGTATTTTGATAATCCTGTTATCGAATGTAATCAGGTACATTCCTACTGTGACTACCTCCGAGTTTTCTACTCTTGGTCACATGCTAATGTTTTTTCTCCCCTCACTAAATGCGCCTTCTTGCAGCTTTTGACATTCTGCTAGCAGACAATTACATACTCTCTTCCTCTTTCACATGCTTGCTTGTTTGATAACTCTTGCTCCTTATTTGGTTGAGTGACTTTATAATACTATACTATATAGCATCCAAACCTCTCATTCTCTTTTGCTACTTAAAACACTAGCATTTTGATTTCAATAGTCACTTTCATCAACTTAGCAAATCATAATCACCAAAATGTCTTCAAAATTTGAAACCATAGTTCCATTCCACAACAATGTCACACACAAAAGAAGGGCTAAAAACCCTTCCTTCTCCTCTATCCTCCTCGACGCTATTTATCAGTCCATCGATGATGACCACCCCCACCATGAATATTCACGAACCACTCCTACCTCCCCAACCCGAAGCATTACCAACCAAAGCGAAAAAGACTATTGTAACATTATCCAAACACCATCATGTAAACAACAATGTACTATAACTAAAATGAGAAGTGATAGTACCTTAGAAACTGTAGACCTACGCCGCGCAATCATGATCGAATCATGGATGGAGAAACAACAACACAAAAAACAACAGTCGCCACAACCACCACCATCAACATTGTTACTATCTCATCAACCACATGATAAAAAACATCATTTTCATCTTGGTGATGTACTTGATCAAAAAATCAGAATAGTTCGTCAGAAATCCGTACCAACTATTCCTACTTCATCATCAGTATCTGATACTACTGATTTCTCCTTTTCTTCTTCATCATGCTTCACCAACCTCGCTACTCGCAGTTCGCGCGAACAATCGTCTTCTAGAATCTTCACCAAGACGAAATCGCGCGCATTGAAGATCTACGGCGATCTCAAGAGATCAAAGCAACAGAATAGTGCTCCGATTTCTCCTGGAAGAAGAATAGCGGCGTTTCTTAATTCCATATTTCGAAACTCCGGCAATTCTCCGGCGAGAAGTTCGCCGTCACCGTCACCGGAGATGAAGATGAATACTCTGTCGACAATTGCGTCGAATTCAACGTGTTCTTCTGCATCGTCGTTTTCGAGGTCATGCTTGAGCAAAACGACGACGTCGTCATCAACAAAATCAACTCCAGCAACAAAACGATCAGTGCGATTTTATCCAGTGAGTGTAATAGTCGACGAAGATTCTAGACCTTGCGGTCATAAATCGTTGCATAAGAATGAAAATGAAGATTCAAAGAAGCTCGTTTCACCGCAGATTGATAGTAATAAATGGAGAAAAGAGAAGGAAATCGACGCTTTGATGATGATGATGAAAACAAATTGCGCCGAAAACAATAATCAGCGTCGTAAAGCTTCGAGTTTACATCAAGGTGTAAACGATGATGATGAAGAAATGGAAGAAGATGATAATGATGATGAAAGTTGTGCAAGTTCAGATCTTTTTGAATTGGAAAATTTCAGTTCAATTGGTGTTAGTCGGTATAATGAAGAGTTGCCGGTGTACGGAACTACTAGTTTGAAGAATATAACTGTTTGATTTTTATTGAAAACATTTCATTTTGTTGTTTTTATTTGATTTTCCCACAATTTTTCTTGGTTTTAATCTTTAGGATGTGAATGTAATTAGATGTTGATTGGAAGTTCATTGATCTATAATTAACTTTTGTTTAATTTATTGATCTATAATTTACTGTTACTAATTCATTGTATGGATCGAATTAGTTATTGAATAGTTGAGCAAGAAATGATAGCTAGCTCTTGTGGAGCATGTAACATGTAAATTCTTATAATAATGTATAACTTCAAGTGAAATGGTGATTAAGATCATGTTTTCCTCGTCTTATTTTTATTTATTTTCAGCAAAAATAAGTTCAGTTGACCAAAAATCAGTTTCAATCCTTAATAAATTGTTAATGATTTCAGCAAAAATAAGTTCAGTTAAGTAAAAATAAGTTCAGTTCAGCAAAAATAAGTTCAATTCAGCAAAAATAGGTTTAGATCAGCAAAAATAAGTTGAGGAGAACAGGGCCTAACTATTGATATTATATATTCCGTAGTATTTTTTCTTCTAATTCTCCGAATAATATGAACTAATCGACTTAATTTGATTTAATAATAGGTAAAATAGATGGACCGTCATACAAAATTGGCTCTATGAGTTGGAAAACCGAATGTGTACTTACATTAAACTCAACCATAATAATTGGTGTTATGATAGATTATAATTCGCAATAAATTAGTTGGTTATACTATAGATAAATTACATTGTATTATTTAGATTAATTATAACATTCATGGTAAATAAACCTTTTCACCATACCCCCACCCTCCTACCCTAACCACCACCAGCGACACCCATGTACTACCTCCCCTGCATCCCATTGTCCATTTGTCCATGTCCTCCTCCTAGAAAACCTCTAGCCTCTCTCTCCCCCACCCTAAATAACTTTAAATTAGGATCTGTTTAGTTCAGCTTAAAATCAATTCAGTTCGGTTTAGTTCAGTTCAATTTAGCTCTTCTTTTATTTTGCAACTCATTAAAACCCTGTTCTTTTGGACTGAAACGGAGCTAAACTGAACTGAACTAAACTAAACTGAAATGAGGTTGAACTGAACTAAACTAAATTGAAATTATCGAGGTTGAACTGAAGTGGACTGAAATGAAGTAGTAACTATAATGTAGATGAACTGAACTGAATCGGACTGAATTGAATTGAACCAAACCGAAATGAATAGAGTTGAACCGAACTGAACCTGAAGTGCCAAAAACTTAAGTCGAAAAGAACAGGGCCTAATCCTTCATAAAAACTTTCAATTTAACTCCAATCAGTTCAGTTCAGTACAATTCAGTTCTTTTCAGTTGCAACAAACAGGCCCTTAATTAACCCCACCATCCTCATGAAACCATCGGCCAGTCTTCTCCTCATTGTCGAAACCTTAGATTGCTGTTGTTACGTTTTATTTTTTTATGGTGGATTGATAAAAAGAAGGAAATAATTGGTTTGCAGGGTGGTTATTGGTGACATTAATTCGCTTATTTGTTAAAAAAAAAAACTAAAATAAATGGGGAAATTCTATATTTATCAACATTATAAATTTAACAAATTTATAACATTGATAAACGGTCACGCATAAGGGTCCCATGTAAGAAATGTAAGAGCCCTACTACTTTTGCTTGTTTATAAGCCACATAATTGTTTAATATACTTCCCTAAATTTATCAATGTAATAAATTTAAAACCTCTCAAATAATGTAATAGTTTTTGTTTCCATCCGCTAGACTTGTTTAATTCCCCCTTGATAAGATCCTTCTACCTCTATTTGTTGAACCAAACGTATATTAAAAACGTTCCTTTTAATAGAAATCATATTCAGACATTTATCATCTCAATTAACCTTTATAGGTGATTTAAATGTCTACATGCATAGTATTATATATTCTTTTTATTCATTAGGAGAATGAGATGTTAGATTTTATTTTTTATTATAATTTTCACAAGGCTAAAAAATAATGTACACAATAAAGTTATAAAAAAGTTACTCCCGACGCAACGTCGGGGCCAATATATTAGTTAGAGTTTAAACCAAAAGAATTGATATTATACTGGTACAGAACGAGCTAAATAAAATAAGTTCCAATAATTAATGTTTTTTTCGAGTGTTTTCTTAAAGTAAGAAGTTATAAGCGAAGAATAGTTTGTATTGAATTATGTACTGATTAATAATGGTCAATTCAAGCCCATACCATGTAACCAGTTATCACATACCCACATTTTACTATCAATCGTCCCTGGTCAAAAATCATGAAAAGCATTACTAATTCATAACCCCTTGAGAAATCAGAGCAATATAGACCTCAATCTTGAAACCATTTGGTCGACATTGAGAGTAAAACCGGCCTATAGTAAGATTTGCAAATCTTCTCATCAATCATTTATGAATTTATGGATGGCACTAGTAGAAAAATGGTCATTAGTATTGTTTTTTCTTTATTAGTATCGTTTTACACGATACTATTGTAGGCGTTACTAATAGCAAACCCTATGAGTATCGTTTTTCAACAAACTCTATTAGTGTCGTTGCTTAAAAAAAACGATAATCATGTTAGAATTAGCTTTAGGTAGCCCATTTGAGAAGATAAGCTAAGCAACGTAACCCCACATTTGAGAAGATGATAGACGATAATCATGTTAGAAATAGCTTTAGGTAGCCCATGTTTATATTACCATCGTAGAATTAGCAAAATGTGAGCTATTAGTATTTAGAATATAGTATATCTTTAGAATGAAGGTTCATAAGTAAGTTATTTAAGTACAATGTAGATGTATAGCTAGGCCAGGTATAAATAAACTTTTGGGACCAAACTAAAAAGTGTAAGTACTAATTAAGTAGAGTAGTAGTATTAGTTTAGTTCCACGCTACGTACGAATCATAAAAAGCACGAATGGCAAAGCAAAATAATAATATTTGAAAATGGGATTGAAAAGGTAATTAAGAGGTATAATAGCATAAAGTTAATGATAAAGGGGATAACTTTTTTGACAAATCTAGCAGAAAAGGAAGGGAGAGAACTACCAACTTTCATGATTACATCAAATAAAGTTGATTGCACACGCGATAACGACGGCATATAATGGATTACCAACGACTGAAATTGAGAAACAAATTAATTAAAGAGATGTATAATGTTGTGTTGTTATATGTTTAGCTTAGCTTTGTTAGATTGTGGGAACATTATTGTGCTTCATGCCTACATTTGCGCCAAATCATTCTATTTGACCCCATCACCCAACCTTAATTATTAATTAACATTTGTTTATTTGTACTCTACTATCTGATCTCCTTCAAATTAATGTACCGGCCACCTCAAGTGTGAAGTGGCTAGTCAATTTTGAATATATTTATGGAAATATTAGCGAGGGCACATACTAACTGTTATTTAGAATCGAGAACAAGAAGTTTTAAGAATAATCTTTCGATCTTGATACAGAAGAAAAACTATTAGACGCCAACCATTAGCTTAAGGCCGGTATGGGTTAACAAGTTGGTCCTCTCTAGCTAGTATATGCATGGTGACTCTATATTTTAGTTTTGAATTGGCTCTAAGGACCTGTTTACTTCATCTTAAAATCCGTTCACTTCAGTTCATTTTAGCTCTTCTCTCTTATTTTGCTATTCATTAATCATTCATTAAAAACTTTCGGTTCAATTCAGCTCCAATCAGTTCAGTTCAGCTATTTTCAGTTAAAGTAAACAGACCCTAAAGTTTGAAAAATAAGTTGTATTATGCTTTATATGATTGGATACCATGATTAGATCTATAAATAGGTTATAAACTTTATATGATTAGGCCAGATATATATAATTCCATCGCGAGGAATTGATTAATCAAATCCTGCAAGAGTAAGTGTGATACTATTAACTTACCACACCTTGCTTTAGTTAGTAATAATCTAACTTATGCTCTTTCTTGTAGTTCACGAAAAGCCATATAACCATATCTTGCATAGCTCATGGAGTCCTAAGAAAGCTACAATAGTACTACTTCTTAGTGGCAGTGTGGCACATACAATACAAAAGTCGTACAAACACCAAGCTAAGAGTTTCAAGTTATTTAGCTGTATTTCTATCCATTAATCATCACAACCATGAGATTGGATGCTGTTTCGTACTTTGATCACTTGAAAATGTATAGTATGAACGGTGTTTCTTATTAACTTTTTGCCTCATATGAGCATAGCCATCAATTGTACCAACAAATCTTAGCTTACAATATGTACATTAATTAAAAGCAGACGAATGGATTAATATAACAACAAAGAAATCCAGGCCATACAAATATCAGTGATCGCACTAATATAATTAGTAAATCAATATAAGGAGGAGATTGAATCGAAGGAAATAAATTCATTTCAATAATACACACACAATCTAGTTTCTTCCTTGTTTTTTATTTTGTTACCAACTAACCAAACAACCATTTAAAGATAATCTAGCTATTTTCTATACGACAGCCAATGCATCTTAATTTTGTTGTCAACCAAACAAGCATTATAAGGAGTACATCTATTACAGGGTTGGGGATTTCTAGTACTAATAAAAATTGCTAAAATTGTATAGTGTTACCCTTTGGTCATACAATGCCCCATGATAGTTACTAAGCTAAGGGTTCATTCAATCATAAGACAATACCGAGAGGAAGAGAAAGGGTAATTTGACCTTTGTTCAAAAATCTTTCGTAAAGGGAACAAGTTTTTAAAGGCTGAAATCGAGAGGTTACACTGAGTACTTGGTAGAAAGATAGGGCAAATATATTGATAAAGAGATGGAGGAGGCTCAAAAGGTCATCTATGAGCTGATAACGAAAATCGACAAGTTCACAATTTTCGAGAATTTCATGGTCCCGAAATAATAAAGGATCCCCAAGATAGTTACCGGGGTACGGTTGATTCGATCATAAAACATTAATACAATGGAATGAAGGGAGACTAATATTGGTCTGATTGTAGTTCGGAAATCCACCGATAAAGAAACAAAATAAGCTTTTACAGGCCAAAACCGCACGTGGATCCTTCTAAGGCTACCCTAAGTACTTGGTAGAAAGATCGGGTGAAAAAGAGACCGTGCCCACCTTCGGGAGCCTAAAAAGAAGGCTACTCCCCACGATCGGTTACGACTTCTATAAACTTCCTATCCATAAATATTTCGAAATAATTGAGCAATATTATTTTTCGCTCTCCTGGGACCTTTTTATGGCATTTCGAACCTCGGTTAGCTGCTCAGGATTCCTCTTTGAACCATAGGGATACCGTGTAAATTTTTTGATTACCTTAGAACTTCTAGAAAATGTGAATTAGAGCCGAAGAACTATGCTGAGATTCAACTTGTTTTTGCCCTGTTCTTTTACAAGTTACGACTTGTTCTGGGTGACCATAAGAATCTCCACGACCGGTTTCAGCCCTTGTAGACTTAATTCTTATCATCCCTCTTTCAGAGATATTTCAGAACAAGAGAACATTATTCTTTCGTTCACCCGAGACTTTCTTATGGCCTTTCGAACCCCAATTAGCTCCTCATGGTTATTCTTTTACCATAGGGACACCTTGCAAAATTTTGGAATTTCTTGTTTTTTTTGAGACCTCGAAACCTCCAAAACTATGAATTATTATAACCTTCATTTCTGGCTTTTAGAGGGCTAGCACGGGAATCACCTTATTTGTACCCAATTTTTTCACCACATGTTTAGGGTGACCACATACAGGACTTGCCATGATCAATTTCGGCCTCAAAAATTTTCTTATCATCCCTCATTTAGAGATATTTTTGAAGAAGGGAATAATAGTCTATTTTACTCATTGACATTCTTATGGCCTTTTCTAAACCCAAATTAGCTGCTCGGGGTTCCTCTTTTTACCATAACTATAGAGACACAGTGTAAATTTTTCGAAAGTTATTTTTTCGGAACTCTTGAACCTTCAAAAACTATAAATTATATCCTTCATTCTCGACTTCCGGAGGGTCGTCCCGGGCTCCATCTTATTTCTACCCAGTTTTTTCATCACATGTTTAGGGTGACCATAAGACTCTCCATGACCAATTTCGGTGTCTAAAAACTTCTTATCATCCAAGTTTTAGAGATATTTTGGAAAAAGTAAACAATATTTTTTTCCCCCCAAGGACCTGAAAACCTCCAAAAACTGTGAAGTATAATGTTCGGTTTTCGTCTTGTAGAGGGTTGTCCAGATCGAGCTCTGTCTTGCTTCCTCTATAATTTTTTTACCTTGTGTTCTAGGTGACAATAGGACACCCTACGACCACAAGCTTCTAAAAATTAAACTTCTTAGCATCCCTTCTTTTAGATATATTTCGGTGAAAAGGAATATTGGAACAATAGTCTTATTCGCTATTTTGGGACTTTCTTATGACCTTTAAAAATAGAACCTTTTAGGCTCTGTAAGATAGGCTCTTTCTCATATGAATTTAATGGAAAAAACTTTAAGGTTTTTTTTTTTTTTTTTTTTTATAACATTTGCATTGATTAATACTTGGTAAATTCATTATTAGGAGCAAACGGTGGACTGGTGGTTACCGTAGTGATGTCCATATTTCATGCCAACCAAACAATAGTACTGTCGTACTATATATACTACTATTTACGTGGATAATCACAATATAACTTGTGAGTTTTATCCTAAATAGATGTGTGGATCCAATTTATATTATAAACTGTCTTAGAGAAGGGGTGCATGACTGTATGGCTGATCTTAAGCTATAAACCTCATAATGTTAGTTTTGTGGGGTTCCATGTTCTTAAACCAAAAAATTTGTCAGACCATTTACTTCATACCCAGAGCTTTCCAAACTAAAGAAATGACTTATCCAGCTTATTTTTGGTCCTTGTCCTTCGATTTCATGTTGATTTCAATAATTTTGAATGTCCACTTGTTAACTATAAGAAACATCATGCATGTGCAATAAGTGTTTTTGACAAACTAATAGACATATTTGTAGTTGAATAATGTTATCAACTTATCATTATGCTATACATAAGACAAACAATGAGATCATGGATGTGACTATACGATTTGGCGTAGTAGTACGTGTAACTGGATGCTTCTTGAAAACATTGTAATTTTTTTCACAATTGCATCTTATATTATTTGGGCGTAACAAATGTATACCATTGATCACGCGTAAATTTATAGATTAACCGAATAAAATTTTTAGGTGAAGTACCTTCTTTTTTTTTTTTTTTTTAACTTTATTTATTTGGTGTTCAAACTTCAAGGTTGTCTTTTTAGAATTGCAAATACTTACTGTAGACATATAGTTATGTGCCCTTTCGACATTCCTTTTCCTTGGGGAGAGGGAGAATACAACACTTGCATGCTAAAGGAGGGGAAAAGAAAAAAATATGGAGTAGTGGGTAAATTGGGCCAATTAGAATTTGGGCCATTTTGTTGATACTCACACCCAAAGTAAGTGGTCCATAAAATCCTTGCTATGGAAATTGGATATGGGCCGCATGCATGGATCACATTGGAAAAGGTTTAGATTGAGATAGTGACAAAACCACACGTGATCACTACCACGTGCACGTTTGTACCTGGTTGGTTGGTTGGTTGTACGAACCTGAGAACAGAGGCCCACGATCCATTAGGGAAAAGTTGCTCTCTTTTACGGCGTGACTTTGTTATGTTAAGGCTGAGAACAGAAGAAGGAATGTATTTGGTTTACAGAAGAGTGTTTTTTTAAGGAGTAAGGAGTCTAGACTTGGTTAAGTAAATAATTACTAAATTCACTTCCCAAAAAAAAAATACTTTTCAGTTAAGATGAAAAGCGTATAATTAATTAATTACAATGTCAAGAAGAGAAAATTTTAGAAATCTTGACGTTTATTATTGTCAGCATGTGACACTTTTTTTTAAGGACCTGTTTTTGTACACTAAAATGGAGTAGAGCTGAATTAAAATGAAATGAAGTAGTAATTATAATGGGGAAGAGTTGAACTGAACTGAATTGAACTGAATTGGACTGAACTGAATAGAGCTGAACTGAACTGATGTGCCAAAAAATTAAGTCCAAAAGAATAGGGCCTGTTTACTTCAGCTGAAAACACCTAAACTAAACTGAATTGAATTGAGCTGAGCTGAGCTGAACTGAAAGTTTTTTATGAAGGATTAATGAATAGCAAAATAAGAGAAGAACTAAACTGAATTGAGATAAACTGAACTTATTTTAAGATGAAGTAAACAAGCCTTAGCATGTGACATTACGTAAAATATATTTATATAGTCACAATTTAATTGGAGTTGAAAATTTGCTAACCGTTAGTTTATATGAGTTTCAAGATAGGGGATTGATGAATTAAGTTATTTCTCGTAGTTGATAACCGATAAAAACTACTTATTTAAAAGTCTAAAAAATAAAACCATGGTCTATATTTTCAAATGTAGTTTGTTTTGATTCAATCCGTCAAATCAATGGAGATGATGGATAGAAACATAAGCTCTGCTCCAAAGAAAAGAAAACAAAATGAAAGCATTCTAAAGAAATATCAAACTAGGCCTTATAAAAAAATATAAGGAACTCAGTTGATTAGAGCTTCTCTGCAGTTTCTAGAAGGTCATGGAATCAATTTTCATCTCCACCCTTATGGCTCCCTAACACTAAAAATAATATAAATAACAAAACACAAGCAACTATAATTTTTGTGAACAAATTAATTTAATCCCAATAATTTGATTTTGGGCTATCATATCAAACTCGAACCAATAATTTCGAACCAAAATTGAATTGCAAATGATTATAATTTAACATTCAAAATGAGCACCAATCAAATATATATGAGTATATTTTATTCAAACTTAGACGGAGAATGTCAAATCCAAACCTATTTCAAATAAAACACTACCATCTAATCTAATTTAATTTATGTAATTAAACCTAACAATCATAAGACCGTATTCAAAACCTAAATCAAATTGGCAAAGTCATGAAACCTACCATGGATAAAATTTTAGACTACACCCCTCCCATACAAAATCAAACGAAATTAAGTCGACGATGACTCGGGGAAACTATAGATTTATAACAATTATCGTTTTAACAATTAGTCTTGTTGTAGTAATCGGAACTTTCCCAAAAATCTGAAACTGCTCCACCTCCACTGAATTGTATCCGCGTTAAGCAATCCCTTCTTTATATTCGCTCAACTTCAACGCCAACTTCTTCTCTTCCCCCCCCCCCCTTTTTTTTATTTTATTTAATTAAATCTCTATTTTGATTTCAACTCTCATCGTCAACTCAACCTTACAATTCTATCCACTGCTATACCCTCAATTCGTCAAATTTCTTCAATTCAAAATTCTTATATTCTTTAGATTTTATTAATCGGAAAATTGAAAATAAATTAACATGAGTTTCATCTTCGGAAAACGGAAAACTCCTGCAGGTTTATATCTCAATCAATCTCTTACTCTGATTTTAATCTTCTTCTTATTATATCTGATCTAATTTGATTTCCAATTCCTTTTTTTTTTTGTTTTTGATCGTCTATATTTGTGATCATACTCTTAAATATTGTGTTTCTCAGCTTAATTGATGATTGTCTGAAATCCCAAATCAATTTGGAATTACTTAATTAGGGTTTTGGTTTGATTGCTGTTGACAATTGGGGGAAATTTGTATATTAGTATATGATATGGGAAACTATGATTATATGCGTTTGATAATATCATCGATTTGTTAATATTATTATCAATTGGAAAATTGTTTTGCCAAATTTTTGAATTATTTTATGGTTTTTTTTTTTAATGACACAGAACTTCTGCGGGAGAATAAGAGAATGCTTGATAAGTCGATACGCGAAATCGAAAGAGAGAGACAAGGATTACAAACTCAAGAGAAGAAATTGATTGCTGAAATCAAGAAGAGTGCTAAGCAAGGACAAATGGTTTGTTAATTTTACTCTCTTTTTTTTTTTTTTCCTGTAATATTCTGAGCTTGTTTTATTGCTGGAACATTGTGTGTATTAAAAGTAGGTTTTAATTTGAACTCAAACTTGAAAGCGGGCCTTTTAAGCTGTATTCTTATACTCTGAATATGGTAATTTTTGTTGATCATTATGTTTTGGAGCAAGGGACTAATGATAATGTTGTATGGATGACACTTCGACCTTTCTTGTCCTCCCCAAGGCAAGAGCTTTTTGGGGCGAGGTTGGGTTTTCAACCTTATATGGCTTTGGAGATGAAGGATTTTTGTAGCCGACCCCATTTTTTGGATTAAGGCTTTGTTTATGATTATGATGGGGTGATGTTCATGGCAGTCACTTGTCTATGCGAAATATCTAATTATATGTAGAAGCATGTTGATCCGTTTAACATTAGGGAATGTTGTTTGGACCTAGGAAACTGGAATCTTCTATGGGAAAGTTCTATTTCATTAATCAACCAGTTTATAGGAATTGGGATTACATCATTAAAATGGAATTCACTTCCTAGGATGTTTTTTCTCCTCTGTTTAACCAATAGACTACCAAGTTTTGTTCTTTATTTGGAGCAGCCTCATTTATCGTCCCTTTTATTCTACACTGTAAATCTGATGTCTGATTTTGTGAATTCTATTGTTGCCAGGGTGCTGTTAGAATCATGGCAAAAGATCTTATTAGGACGCGGCATCAAATCGAGAAGTTCTACAAGCTTAAATCACAACTTCAGGGTGTTTCCTTGAGGATTCAGGTATGTCAAGATTCTCCTTTATTTGTTGTTCTGTACAATATTATGTTAGCCGTCATCCTATTTTTTAGTATTACATGCCCATTTCATCATGATTGCAATTAACAGCCTCATTAATTATTTGGTTATGTGCCTTTTTGTGACAGATTTGCTCCGTTTTATTCGGTTGTAATAATTTTTACTTTTTGTAAACCAGACATTAAAATCTACTCAAGCTATGGGAGAGGCAATGAAAGGAGTTACCAAAGCCATGGGTCAAATGAATAAGCAGATGAATCTTCCATCCCTTCAGAAAATAATGCAAGAGTTTGAAAGGCAAAATGAGAGAATGGAGCTCACCAGTGAAGTCATGGGAGATGCTATTGATGATGCTTTGGAGGGTGATGAAGAGGAAGATGAAACCGACGATCTTGTTAATCAGGTTCTTGATGAAATCGGTATCGATGTCAACCAAGAGGTATATACTCTGCCCTTTAACAACCTCCTCTCTGACATAGTTACCGTGTTACTCAATTTACTAATTCTGCTGTTGACACCTTCTTTTTACGCAGCTTGTGAATGCGCCATCATCTGCAGTGGCGGCACCTGCAGCTACAAACAAGGTTGCACAAGCTGAGCCTACGGCCAATGATGAAGGTGGGATTGATGATGACTTGCAGGCAAGATTGGATAACTTGAGAAGAATGTAGTCTCATCTATCACGTTAGTTCATACTTTGAACAAGAGAGTCCAACTTATTGGTGCAGTGTCTAGTCTTGTGCGGTATTTCCATTGTAACATTTGAAGTGTCAGCTGACTTGATTTTGTTATGTGTATATAATAAAAGTTATGGATGATTTTACTTGCATATACAGATGTATTTGGTTAAGGGGAAATGCATAACGATATCTATGTCCATTGTCTTTCCTCTTGCTTAGCCGAAGACATTACTCTGCTCTGCTCTGCTCCGATGACCCTTTATTTTATTTTTTTTGATTTGAAACATTGGAAATTTACTACCGAATATAACAGTATTACAGTAGTTAATTTAGTCAAAGATGAAAATATTTGCCTGTGTTAATTAACATGAAAATTCTCAAACAAGTGATACTTACGAACATACGATTAGCCAATTTGGACGGCTTGTCGTGCACCAATTTGACGAGTCTAATCGGCTTGGATGAGGAATGAAATATCTGAATGTTTGTACATTTGTAATAAACACATCAAAAGAGTCACTTTGGACTTGTACAGGGACTTATGTTTGGTCTGTAAATTAGTATAGTGTTTATGATAATGACAGTATGATAATAGCTTTAAACTCTACGATAATATGAAAGGCCAACGGATTCATCAAATCCTGATGAACCCAAGTTGTGCACGAAATGTGACTAAATTGAAACCAAAACAGTCGCTTTTGTTGTTATCACTTATCTTCAGTTAAGCCTTGAAAACAACAAAAGACAATAAGCTTAAAGATGATTTTTATATCCATATTGTTCATTTTAAAACCATGGTGTACTGTATAATTTTTATAGGGCAATTGATAATAACATTGCCTTGAATATTCTTTACACAAATGGCCACAGAAAAAGAAAACACACTGATGTAAGTTCGTTGAGTAAATGAGAAATCGCTACTTAATCTCATTGATATTCTTAACAAGAAATCTCTCCAGAATTACTACAATTGTGCATTGATCCTCCGTAATTATATCAATGAGATACATTGAGTAAGCCTTGATTAAAGCTATGAAAATGCAAGTATTTATACAGGAAGAACACCAGAATCAGAATATCTAGCACCTGAGTTCCCCTGAGGCAGATTGACACCTACTTCTCCATGACCATGACCATCACCACCACCCAAGGGTGCCCGACAAAGCGGGCAGTCGAAATGAGAATAAAGCCACATATCAATACAAGGAGCATGAAAACAGTGCTTACACCTAACCAACTTCCTAACATCCTCACCTTCTTCAAACACTGATAAGCATACTGCACACTCTTGCTCTTCTTGAACCCCTTTTGTGTTATACTTAAAAAGACTAGATTCCAGCTCCACAGCCTTGAGTTTCGCCGCATTAAAATTGTGATTTGATGATGTGCCAGTTTCGGCATTTCGCAGCCAAGAAGAAGGGTAGTCAGTGCACCAGTTCACAGCTACACAGTGGTATATAGCGAGGATTAGTCCTGCTGTTGCAACCACAAAGAAACCACAATAAAGCATGCCTAAGTTGTAGTGATTGTCTGACTGCTCGTGTAGCGAGGAAGGACCAAAATCATGATAATTTGGAGATTTACTCATTTTTTCTTTTTTAAACTTCTTTTTTTTTTCTCTTTTTTAGAAGAAAGTTTTTAGTTGCAGATTGATAAAGGATGGTGAGTGAGCAGGGGTTAGTTAAACTAGAGTTTAAAGGAAAATTTGTTTGGTTTAGGTGTACACTTTTCAAGACTATACAAAACATACTCATCATAGAAATGAGGGAAAATGCTAAATATATATATATATACCAAACAACGACGGCTGACCTTTATCTTTTCTGTCTTTTTTTTTTTTTTTTTTTTTTTTTTTTTTTTGTTCTTTATCGTTAGTTTTTTGTTACAATGTTTTTGCTAGGAGACAAGATAAATGCTAAGGCATTTTTTTTCAGTTTCAGGTATATATCCGTATCTCTACAGCTTGTACTATTCACGAGTTTACAAGAAATTATACCAAAAGGTTTATAAACCTAACTGATATGACCGTATGAGTAATAGTTACTACTAACGGCGATAAAATTATAATAATTAAACGGACAACAGAAAAGAAAGATCATACGGAAATTCCTGTATTGCCTCTATGGTAAGAGTAGCAATTAACGTATGTAATATATGTTAGGATCTGACAAAAACTCGATCATCCTTTTACACCGTTCTGCCTCAAACTAAGGAACTTCATGTTTTTGTAGGGTGTTGTAGAAAGCCCCTTAAATTGGATTAAAGACTCCCGTTTTAGATGTGTGTGTCACGATGAAGTACAGATGCATGAGGGAGTTATGGAGGTCAGACATGTATTGCTATGTATAAACGCATGTTGCTTTCCAAGTATCTCCGATACAAATTAAAACTTCCTAATTAATGAATTGAAGTACCAAGTATCTTAAATTTTCCGTTTTTCTCTTAAATGCACAGCTAAACTATGTAGTGTATAAATTAAAACACATGGTCCAACATACTTGTATAGTGCAAATTTTTTTCTTCTTGTGTCAAAGAGGAAAAGGGCGGAAATGAGAATCGATTTTAATATCTCATGAAATTAGGAGAAAGTCGTAGCCAACTGAGTTATTTCCCACTCCATGTATACTTCTACATATATAAAAACATCAGTAATATCTAATATGCATGCAGTCTGATTGGTACCAGGTGGCGAGGTGCGGTGCAATGGTGTGACTACAAGCTGAGTCCAGCGACTGTCTGAGTGTGTGAGTTGTAAGTTTGTGACCTACAAAGTTGGACCATTTTTTATACTGTCTCAGGTTCATATGCCTGTTAATGTGTTATAGTTTTATTCTCTCTATGCATCATTCTATTTTGCAACTATGTTAATAATTGTTATGACAATAATGTAAAATTGTAAGAGGGAAGTTATGGGGCCACATTAAAATATCTAGGAATTAATGTCATATATCACATAATTGCTCTTGATTTCTTGTGGATGATGTGAAGGTTAAACTACAATAGTTTTAGGAGCAACATAAAAATATCTAGCTATCTTGCAACAGATTTTTTTTTTTCTCTCTATATTAATCTTCTACGAGGTTTGTCCCTCCAAGTCTTAGGCATTCCATTTTTGCCTAATCAAAAGTCAAGGAATCATTCAAGAACTCAGCAAAATGCTACAAATTATGAAGATCAGATACATGCACGGATACACCAATATTTAAGTGCTTTGGTAAAGTTTGTATCTCGCAACCTTAAGGTTAAGTCTTAAGAGATAAGTCTTAAATAAAGAAAGAAAAAAAAAGGTTATGAGATTGAGATTGGGGTCCTTGGATATTTTGAGGGTAGCAAAATATTAACCCCAATCCTAAATTACAATGGCTTGACTTGCAAAGGTTTAGGGCTTGTTTACTTAAATTGAAAGAGTGCGTTTTGTGTACAACACGTCGCATTAAATGCAAAATGTACGGCATAAAAAGACAAACAAATCTGACGCGCATCAGTTGTCAGGAAAAAAAAAACACATACACATGTACACCAAATACTTGAAAACCAAACTTAAACCAACATCCCATAAATGTGTTGTTTTTTTTCTCTCTCCTCCACCTCTTTTATTTATTTCTTCATTCATCATAATATAAGTTCTTTAATTCAAATCCTTTTTTTTCAAAATCAAGCAAACACAATATTAAAGCCTAATTTTATACAAAAAGTTAAGTAACTCCTTCAATAAAAATTAGTAACCCCTGCAAAATTTAAGAAACCCCTTCAACAAACATTATAACCCTAAAAAAAAAAGTCAAGTAACATGTTCAACAAAGATTAGTAACCTAGAAAAAGTTAAGTAACCTATAACCCCTTCAACAAATATTAGTAACCCCAAAAAAAGTTAAGTAACCCAAAAAAAATTAAAGTTAAGTAACCCCTTCAATAAAGATTAGTAGCCTAAAAAAAAGTTAAGTAACTCCTTTAACAAAAATTAATAACCCCGTCAACAAAGATTAGTAACCCCTAAAAAAGTCAAGTAACCCCTAAAAAAGTCAAGTAACCCCTTCAAAAAAAATTAGTAACCCATTCAACAAAGATTAGTAACTCCTAAAAAAGTCAAGTAACCCCGTCAAAAAAATTACTAACCCCTTCAACAAATATTAGTAACCCCAAAAAAAGTTAAGTAACCCCTTCAACAAACATTAATAACCCTAGAAAAAATTAAGTAACCCTTTCAACTAAGATTAGTAACCCCATAAAAAGTTAGGTAACCCTTTCAACAAAGATCAGTAACCCCTAAAAAAGTAAGTAACCCCGTCAAAAAAGTTAAGTAACCCTTTCAAACAAAATAAATACAAATTAATAGAAAAGAAAAAAAAGTCGCGAGAAAGCTTTGATTTCCTACCCAAAAAAGGCGTAAAAATAACTTTGTGCTAAAAATAAAAATGATAGAAAGTAAATCAAGATCATTTCAAACTAAAACCAAGCAAAAAAAATGATGAAATTATATAGTAGAAGAATAAAAGATTCAAATAATTGAGGTGGGGAAGATAAATAAAAAAAACTAGCTGAAATGTATGTGGTCAGTGGATTATTGAAATTTGAAAAAGAGAAATCTTTTAAAACTCAAAAACAAAAAGAAAACATGAATAATGCACAAGATAAAAAAAGAAAAAAAAAATAAAAAGAATTGGGCTAAACATCAATGGACTTTTTTACTCATTGGGCCTGCCGCACCACTATCTATTATGCGGCAGGCCGCATTCAAGACTTTATCCAACTGAAAACAGGTGAACTGAAATGAACTGAACTAAACTGAAAGCTTTTTATGAAGGATTAATGAATAGCAAAATAAGAGAAGATGAAATAAACTGAACTGAACGGATTTTAAGCTAAAGTAAACAGACCCTTACTACATTTACCTACAAGAGGCTATAACGGATTTTACACCCATTGAATTCAAATTTGATTGTTTTTTTTTTTGTGAATTTCTAACATCAAGTAGAAGTAAAAGTAAGAAAATAGAAAATAACGTTCTTGACCTTTGTTTCAAATTATTGGCAATGTCACATTGTTTTGTTCAGTGAAAGACAATCTAACATCATACCAACTCAATAAGGTCCGCCGGTTCAACATAGTCCATATTTTGAAAGTTTAATCAATTCTATTTTCATTCATCTCATCCCATCGTTCAACACAAATCAAAATTTACCCAAATCTTATAGGTGACCGACTACATTATATGTTCCCAATAAATGAGAAACATTCATTGACATTGACATTGACATTGACATATGTGTATAAACCTATTTTACTTGTAAAAGTAACCTTATCCGAAGAGTATTCTCATTTTATCATACAAGTAAAATCAAGTAATAAACTAAGAGAAAGTAACAACATTTGTTGACTTAAATCTCATGTAACCCCAAAATTATTAGAGCATGTTTTTAAGGAATATATAGATATTAGAAATAAATTTACCAGAGAATAATTTGAGTTACCATATGAGTGATTCAAAAACATGGCCATAATTTAATCGCAAAGTAAGAAAGTTACTGTTGCAACTTGCAAGGAAATTACAGTAACTGGGTTTCAGTCATTGAAAAGCTAAGAGAACAATTCTTCCTCTGTTTTAGCGACCACTCAGGCACCTACCATGGAGGTAGCCGGTAACCGGTAGCTAAGCGGCATTACAATTTCTACATTTTCTTGTATTTAAAGGTAAAAATTATAAATTTCTTACTCAAAATTCATGTTCTTTCGATGCTTATTGCTGTAAGTTTAATTTGAATATGCAAGTACAAATGCTATGAAAAAGTTATTTCATTTTTTGCAAATGTTTTAATTTTTTAAGAAGAGGGTCTTATTAATATTAGTTTGCAATATTAGTTTTTAATTAGGGTATTAGATTCTAATTTGCAACTGCCCCATTGAAAAAGAGAGGAGTCAGAAGCATGTGCATTGCTTAATTAGTTGACAACGGTTTTTGGCGGTTATATTGTTAGTTAATTAACGGTTTTTGGCGGGTAATTAAATTGACTCCCAAATAAAAGAGTTGTCAATTCTGAAAATTACCAATCTTCCAAATTCTCATTTCTTAGTGAGGAGTGATAGAATAAGCAAAGCTCGGATCATTTCTGTACTGTCAATATAAATTGTACGCAGTATAATATTGATAATTTGATGTACACTCGAACTTCCTATGATCAATCATTTCATAGTACGTACAAGAATACTCATGTTTGGATAATTAATAGCCATATGATGTACTACGGAGTAACATTATTATGTTAAGAATGCTAGCAAGGCTTATTGATGCTTGAAGAGCATCCTTGTGTGATTTGAATTATTTATTTATGTTGGATGCATGCCAAAATGTCATGTTGTGCACATGAGAACCCAAGTCGGATCTTATAGGTTATGCATTTATCAAACAGTTGAAAAATGAGATATTTGTCGTTTACTCGCTATTGAAGTTCCTTTCCATGAGTAGCTACTTTCAGTTTGTAAGAATCAACTTGCCTAAGTTCCTTTTCCTCTTCCCAAAGGTTAAGACACTGGAGAAGTGCAAGCCGTTTCAAGTCATATTCATGTGTACTGTTGACTTATTCAATCCGAACTTTCAGTAGTTAAGTTATAATTTGATTGTAATAAGTCATTATATATTCATCGGTCCGGGTGAATTCACTTTCGGAATCAGTCAATGATTATTATTTTCTGGTTCTTTATCATTTGTGAAACTAGGTATATTGAAGGGGAAGATCTCTTACGTTTCATGAAAATGGATGGAGTGAACCAAGTATTTCCTTTATTTGAGGGAGCTGTTGAAACAGGAAATATCATGAAGACAACTTTGAAGAAGTGGGTGATAAGACACTGATTCCGAATCTGAAGTATAGTTGACGTATATTTCTGTTAACAGAAGTCTACTATACATATTTGTAAAGCTGTTGAAGATGTCACATAGATATGCTCAAGTAGGTTCCCGTTAAGTTCATTTTAGTAAACTCAAATTTGGAAGGTTAAATTCGTTGAATGTAATGCATTACAGAACATTAAACTCAAGCTAAGAATCTTTATTGTAGACGTAGTTCTTACGATCTATCTACTGGTTACAGGTAAATTCTTACTTATACCGCAAATCACTTGTTCATTCATTAAAAGATACAAAAACTGCTGTGGAGGAACTGGAATAGAGTAGCTTCAGGCGCCGTCATGATTGTAACACTCATTGTGTGGCATCTTATGATGGGATTTTTGACCACCAAAACACTAGTCTTTATTTCATCTCAACTACTAGTTGTTTATATGTTTGGCAATTCTGTGAAGATTGTGTATGAGGCAATCATATTTGTCTTTATCATGCATCCATTTGATGTGGGTAACCGTTGCGTGATTGATGGTGTTCAGGTAACTTCTAAATGCCTCTACCAGTATAAGCTTGATTGTTGATTGCATTAGAGCTACAACTATTAATCAAGTGAGGTTTTATTGCAGATGGTTGTAGAAGAAATGAACATCTTGACTACAATATTCTTAAGATATGATAATGAAAAGTTTACCTATCCAAATTCTGTTTTGCAACCAAACCTATCAGCAATTTCTACCGAAGCTTAGATTTGTGTGACTCAGTGGAGTTTGTGATTGACTTCTCCACCACAGTAGATACTATTGCTGCTCTAACAACTAAAATTAATTCGTAAGCTATCTGCACTAATTAGATTAGGAAGGGAAAATTCCCAAATGATCATTTACATTTCAACACTGAGTAGTCATATACTCATATTGCATATAATATTCAACATCTTCAATATATCGTCTCATTTTTCTAGTGTTTTTGGTTCTAAGGCTGTGCTTATTTCTGCATTCTTTACTGGTTTCAGGTAATTAGAAAGCAAACCTTGACATTGGCGAGCTCAAAGACATAGTAAACATTAGCCAGATTAAGATGGCTTTTTATGTCACCCATACGATCAACTTCCAAAACCCAGAGAGAGGAGGCAGAAGAACTGATCTCGTCCTGGAGCTTAAGAAAATTTTCGAGGAGTTGAGAATGATATATCATCTTTTTGCCGCAGGAAATACATGTCACACATGTTGGGACCCCTTCATCTAGCCATGTTGCCTTGTGATGATCAAGTATTCAACAGCTACTTATCTTTACTCTCTTGGTATGTATACCTTAATGGTTCTTTTTTACCTTGAAACAAGTTCTGCACCTTATCACACTATACTTCTTGTTTTACTGGTTAACCTTAAGATCAACGCATTTATGTGTGAATTTGTACAAAAATTGGTGATACATGATTGTTTGAAGTTCTCTTGATTTTTCTTTTTTTTTTTTCCCCTCTGCATTGACCAAGGTGTAACTGTTAGTATATCCAAATCTTCAAGAATTGTTAAGTATGTTGAAGATTTAGTAAAATTTGTTTGTCTAATCTTTTATACCTACCAATACCAATCATTGGATTAGTGTTTTCTTATGTCCAAATTGCATTTGTTTTCATGTCCTGGTACCTTTTGTATGCAATTTGGTCAGCACTACCTTGGCAACAATATGGGTATAATTAATTAAGACTTAATTAAAAATTGGATAATTTCCCCTCAAAAACATAAACAAAGAAATATTTAATTTACACTGCCATTTCCTAGTTCCTACCTACTACTTCATATTGGACATATCAACCGCCATTTTCACAACATTTAAAAATAAAACCGTTATAGACTTGTTTGGTCATCTCAATATTATCTTTTGCAACTTGCAATTAGAGCTCGGAAATTGTTTGGAAAATCCAAGTCTGTCATGCTGCGAATGGACAGCCTCAAGCTCAGTCAAAGGGGACACATTTAATCTCTATCATGTCTTTCTTTAAAAGCGAATCATTGTTCTTTATATCTAACAAATCCTGCTTATCTTTAGGATAAAATTTAACACGTATCAGATGTCTGAGCAGAGTTGAAACACAAGTTTGTTTAATTTAGTATGTTCTGTAATTATCCAGTTCATGGTATTATGTAATTCATATGGGGTTTGGTATACAACTGATAAGCCTTTTCACTTTTCCAATAGATGTTATGCTAGAATTCAGTTGCTAAGAGAAAAGATTATGTGCATGTGTGTCTTTTTATCAGGGGTAAGACTCTGTAAGTATAGTTTCTGGTGCGATATTCTTTGATAATCAGTTTCTTTATATAAAATTGTTGGTGTTCCTTGCAATTGAATTCCAATGGATGCTAGCAGAAATTCCTCTTTTCAAAGAACAAACCATGATGTTATATTATCTGTTGTTCCGCGTGAAGTCATGAGAAGACATGCTTTACAAGCTAGGTCAGTCTTCTCAAAACCCAAGTCTAGGTTTTTTGAGCCAGCATATCATCCTAGTGTTGAAGCTTTGGCTGATCAAAGAACTCCTATGGTGGATTCAAACACATTTTGTACAGATCGGTCAAATGTCTCCCCTAGAATTAGTATGGCTACTCCAGAAGCTGCTTCTGTAAAATCAAGATCACCATTAACCCCTGGACAAGATGTTGAAGAGGATTATGAGGATGTTTACAAATCCATATATCACAAAAATCAGCTATGTCATAAAAATTTGAAAGTCATTGTGTTAGTGGAATTGACCTTGTTCGTTGGTTTGATGGGTTTGTTGGTCGCTAGCTTAATCAACTATAAGTTGCAAGAAATCGTAGTGTGGAATTTACATCTTTGGGTATGGTCTGTACTTTTTATTGCAGTGTTTTGTGGTCGATTGATCACAGAATGGTTCATCAATTTTGTTCTTTACCTGGTGGAAAGAAAACTGTTCTTTAAGAAGAAAGTTCTTTATTTTGTATATGGGATGAAGAAAAGTGTCCAACTTTTCCTCTGGTTGAGTCTCATCCTTGCTGCCTGGCTTTTATTGGTTATTCATGGGAGCAACAAATCAAGGAATGCTGCAAGTTTACTGCACTATATTACAGTAGCTATTGCCGGGTGTCTAGTTGGGGCTGGAATATGGCTAGTGAAGACATTACTAATAAAGACTTTAGCTCTTTTTTTCCATGTCAACAGGTTCTTTGATCGAATTCAAGAATCAATATTTCACCAATATGTGCTGCAAATGCTTTCGAAGACTGCATCTACAGCGACAGCCGAAGGTGTAGCCAAATTGAGAAAAAGTAATCAGTTGAGCTTTGAAAGGATGACAAATGATAAAAGAATTAAAGAAGTTATTAATTTGGAAAAACTTCAGAAAATTAACCATGAAAAAGTATGTGCATGGACCATGAAAGGACTGATCAATGTCACAAGGAGAACAAATCTGTCTACTATTTCTGATACTCCTGAATTTGATGAAGATAATGAGAGAGCGGAACAAAACACTGAGATCACAACAGTATGGGAAGCAAAGGCTGCTGCTATTAAGATTTTCAACAATGTTGCTAAACCTGGTTATGAGTAAGATGGTTCACTTTCTGATGATTCTCCTCTGTATGACTGTATGTATGAAGATAATCTATAACTTGTTACTTCATCGTTTATCGTTTTGTGCATGTAGGTACATTGAAGAGGAAGACTTTTTACGTTTCTTGAAAATAGATGATGTAAATCAAGTCTTTCCTTCATTTGCAGGAGCTATTGAAACTGGAAAGATCAAGAAGATAGCTTTAAAGAAGTGGGTGGTAAGATACTGAATTTGAAGTAACTTTGATTTGCAAACAGCTATAGTATAGCAGCTATACGGATATAGAGGTTTTGCAGTAGCCGGATAGTCATGAAATCTTACACATTCAGCATCAGTGACAGTTTTCGATTATTGGTTGTTACCTGTTGCATTCTGAAAGTTGCATGACATATTTAATGTAATTTGCACTAAACTTAGTATACAGATAATTGTTGAACGAGTATTAGAGATTATTACTGCAGATAAACTAACAAACCAACTTTCTTAATTTTAAAATTTGTACTCCATATATGTTTTCAGATAAACATAAATGTCAGGCTAAATGGCTTTTCTGATTGCAGGTTAATGCTTACAAGGAGCGCAAATCACTTGCTCATTCATTGAATGATACAAAGACAGCTGTGGAGGAATTGAATAACTTGGCCTCTGGTGTGGTCTTGATTGTTATAATCATTGTGTGGAATCTTATGATGGGATTTTTTACCATGAAAATACTTGTCTTTGTTGCATCTCAGCTCCTGCTACTGGCATTTATATTTGGTAATTCCATCAAAACTGTGTTCGAGGCAATCATATTTGTATTTGTAATGCATCCATTTGATGTGGGTGACCGTTGTGTGGTTGACGGTGTTCAGGTAAACTCAAAATTCCTTAAACATGATCAAGCATTCATTTTACAACTACCTACCATTCTTTTTCATTAATCATTTAGGGTTATATGACAGATGGTCGTTGAAGAGATGAACATCTTGACCACGATATTTTTAAGATATGATAATGAAAAGATAACCTATCCAAATTCTGTTCTGGCAACCAAACCTATCAGCAACTTCTACAGAAGCCCAGAAATGTGTGACTCAGTCAAGTTTTCAATCGACTTCTCCACTACAGTAGAAATTATTGTTGCTCTAAAGGAGAGAATAAAGTTGTAAGTCGTCTGCACTTTCTCCTTCAGAGAGAAAAAGGCTACCAATAAGGCCATACATTGATCTAGGAGTCTTGACTCTTGAGCACTTATGTTCTGCTTTTTAACCTGCTTGCACTGTCTTTGGCTCAGGTACATAGAAAGTAAGCCACAGCACTGGCGAGCAAATCATAGTGTACAGCTGAATGACATAGTAGACATGAATAAGATTGTGGTGGATCTTTATGTGACCCACACTATCAATTTTCAGAACATTGTGGAGAAAAGCAGCAGAAGATCAGAGCTCGTCCTTGAACTTAAAAAAATATTTGAGGAGTTGGGAATTAAATATCATCTTTTGCCGCAAGATGTTCATGTTGCATACCTTGGGTTGCCCTCATCTGCTTCTGTTGCCTAAAGCTGATTCTGTCGTTTGGGTATGAGTGTATCTTGTTATGCATAATTCAGTGATCATTCTTGTATTTCTTAACTGACAGTTAACATTGGTGGCGGTTAGTGATTACCGGAAGCTGCTTTACCAATGTAAATCAGCATATGCCAGTGCTGTTATACAGAAATGATTACAGTAGATTGTCTGAAGTCTATATTTTTGTGATTTTATATCAGGGAACACCGAACACTGTAGTTGAACGTGTGAATAAGTGTAAAGTTATGACTTACAAAAGACGTTTGATTGTTTGTGGACATTAATTTCAATTCTAATTTCAAGGAGTGCTTTTTATATATACCTAACATGTTCTGCCATTTCTTTGTACTCTGTAATTAAGATCAATCAAAAGCTCTGAAACCCGATATCAATTTACCCAAGCTTGACACAGCTTGGCTAGCTTATGCTTGGTACATTTAACAAAGTTTATGGTAATTCTGTCAAAGTACATACGTTATAAGACTTAGGACTGAATAAAGTACTAAGCTTCAATCCAATCACAGTATATAAATAAATAAATAAATAAATAAATAAATAAATAAATAAATAAATAAATAAATAAATAAATAAATAAATAAATAAATAAATAAATAAATAAATAAATAAATAAATAAATAAATAAATAAATAAATAAATAAATAAATAAATAAATAAATAAATAAATAAATAAATAAATAAATAAATAAATAAATAAATAAATAAATAAATAAATAAATAAATAAATAAATAAATAAATAAATAAATAAATAAATAAATAAATAAATAAATAAATAAATAAATAAATAAATAAATAAATAAATAAATAAATAAATAAATAAATAAATAAATAAATAAATAAATAAATAAATAAATAAATAAATAAATAAATAAATAAATAAATAAATAAATAAATAAATAAATAAATAAATAAATAAATAAATAAATAAATAAATAAATAAATAAATAAATAAATAAATAAATAAATAAATAAATAAATAAATAAATAAATAAATAAATAAATAAATAAATAAATAAATAAATAAATAAATAAATAAATAAATAAATAAATAAATAAATAAATAAATAAATAAATAAATAAATAAATAAATAAATAAATAAATAAATAAATAAATAAATAAATAAATAAATAAATAAATAAATAAATAAATAAATAAATAAATAAATAAATAAATAAATAAATAAATAAATAAATAAATAAATAAATAAATAAATAAATAAATAAATAAATAAATAAATAAATAAATAAATAAATAAATAAATAAATAAATAAATAAATAAATAAATAAATAAATAAATAAATAAATAAATAAATAAATAAATAAATAAATAAATAAATAAATAAATAAATAAATAAATAAATAAATAAATAAATAAATAAATAAATAAATAAATAAATAAATAAATAAATAAATAAATATATATATAAATAAAATGCATAGGAAATTCGAGACAATACTCTCAAGGGGACAAGACATTAGCAAAATTGTCTAAAATGCCCACAGCCAATAGATGGTTTGGAGGAGGGATCATAAAATATCAACATATTCAAGATAAACAAGCTACAACAGAAATTCAGCCAACAGCAAGGAATCATGATAGTCCTACTCTCTTTAGGATGAATAATTCAGTTATATGAAATCGACCAGAATCTACATATTTGGCCACGGAAGCCACATATTCTTACTGCATCCACAAATGGCTAACAAAACTTTCAATGGACCCTTCTCTATAACACTAATGCAGCTGCTCTTAAAACAAAGCTCTCACTAAAGATGGTTTCCGATCATCATACATTACTTATACTGTAAATTACCTAAATGTTTGGGAAATGAAAGGTTAACTTTCAACAGCTAACTATGAAACTCGTTGACATAAACCTTTAGATTCATCATCTACGATGCTTCATGATTGTATTAATCAAATACCTACTCTCAGCAGCATAATCTATTCTATCAGCTCTTACTACTGTTATCTTTACTCTCTGTTCTTCACCATAGGTTTCCTCTTTTATCTTCAGCTTGAAGAGGAAAGGGACAAATATCTTACTACGAATCACCTCACCAAACCTGTCATCTTCTTGTTCATCAGATTTTAAAGCATGCAACTCTTTAGCAGCGCAGCCCAATATCTCTTCCCCAGTTTCTTGGAACGCAGTTACCCAAGTAAGTCCTGAATGATCTTGAATTTGGGCTTGAAGCAAATAGCGGTAATCACACTCCTCAAATTCTTGATTACATCGATCACATACCCATCTTGAGTTACCTGTCCTTGTTACTTTCTTATTGCACTGTCTATCACCAATCATCAATGGGCATGCTGTGTAACAGAAGTTGTCTGTTTTGATAAAAGATATGGTTGCTTTAATTGTAACCCAGTCTGGTTTCTCTGACCTCCCAAGACCCTCATCCTTGATCTGAGAAATAGTTTTGCGTATCTCATTCCTCCCTCCATGAGGCAAAACATCCCTAGAGATAGACTGGGCAGCACAATCCTTTCCCCCCTGATGAAACCACTCCATTACGCTGTGAGCTTCGGGAATATCAAGGTTGATAAAAAGCTGAGTAGAAGAAATTGTACCCACAGATTTCCCACTAAAATCATTGACCTTTGCAGCTTTTACAGCTATAACAGGAAAGTTCCCAGAATCAACCAGTTCTTGCAGCTCCTGACCTTCTCGGTTGCAGAAATCTCCCCATAGAGTTAGCTCAATGCTTTTTCCAGACATATCTTTCAAATTTATAATTCTTCTCTGTGTTTCCATCCCATTCTTCCTCAATATGGGGACTGAAGGATTGACTAATATGACAACACCAATGATGTCTACTATTGCATTGTTTTCAGCACTCTCAATTTCACTAATTGGTCGGAAGTTAAACTGTTGTCTGGGTATTGAAACATTTTCATCGGGGCAAAGATCAACGGTAGAAGTTGATTCCAGAAAAATCTCCCACTCATTCTTCAAATGGTTGAAGTTCTTCTGTGCAGGTTTTAGGGTACCCTTAGAAATCATATAAACCTTCCCAACCTCAATAACATCATAGAAGCGGTCACAAACAGCATTGAAGCATGTAACCCGAATCTCCCCACCATCAGAATCAAGGAGATCAAAAGAGAACACCTTTCCATCACCTTTAGCATTGTTATAACGACGAAGATCACCTTTAGCAGTCACTCTTGCTTTAATTGCCCAACGACCCTGATAAGGATTCAGTGCAGCAATAGGGAGTATACGAGCTGGAGCCTCATTCTTCACAACAGGACCATGGTTTTTGTAATTAGGAGGTGGCTGGTATGCAGGCTGAACAACAGGTCTGAAGTTTTGCGCATTAGTGCTGGCATTCGGTGCATTCATATAAGTGCTGGTTCCTCTTATGGGATTAGAGGCATTAACATTAGGCAAAGCATGTGCAGGAACAGAATCAGCTCCAGATGTCATTGGTAGATTACCAATTATCTCACAATCTGGTATTATAGTTTCCATGTTGAGAATGACAATAATCCTGCAAATATCATGGCCCCCAATTTAAAATTTGAGCTACGTGAAACATGGATGCACAAATAATATTTTTCAGTTTAATAATAATATGACTATCCTACTAAGAAAATTTCAATAGCTACCAAATAAATACCATTCTTTTCTTAAATAACTATCTAAAGCATTACCGTTTTTCCTATAATGAATGATAACAGTATGTGTGAAATACTCAGTGGCTATTATTCGACTACATAAGCAAAACCAGAAGGATATTAATGAAATCCTTGTAGTTCCACATAATTCAATTCCAAAACCTAATTCTTTGACAGGATATTAATGAAAAACGCCACATCCATCACTAACGACGGTACCAGGCTGAAGCTTGAGCAAATGTACAATTTACTGGGAGAGAGCTGCAATTCAACTTGGAACCTCCTCTTTATCGGTTGAAACTCAAAATTCTAAGTCAAGATTACTTAATGCATAGATTAACTCCTCAAAAATATTCTACTCCAATAAATCTACCAAAAACAGACACTCCTCTCTCTATCCATCTATCTCTTTCTTTCTCCCTCTGCAAAAGACAATCCGCCATACTTGCATTTTGTCCATTTTATGCTCTTTTCTATTCTACAAAACTTACTCATCAAAACTCCATCTGCTGAATAAAACCTTCATAAATCGACATTGTAGTACACGAAAATTCAATGCTATATACTTTCGCAAGCTCAATAACAGTACTGCCTTACCAGAAATGTAACCTAGCATCATTAGAAGTTCAATTTAACCAAAAATAGCTCCAGTATAACAAAATCACAATCACATTTCCAAAATATGAAACAAATTTTACCACAATACAGCACAAATACTACTAACAACAAATTCAGCGTTATAAATAATTTCCGACGGAAATTCCAAAAAAAAATTGAAAATCGATGAAAGCAAGATATCGACGCAAATAATCCGACACTTACTTGCGATTATGGACGGAACTACAAATGTAATCAGTCAATTGAATAACTGAGCCTTTACGAATTCCGTTAGACTTAACGCGGTCATTAAGCTGAGTTGCAATCATCGCCTGATGAGTCGAAACGGCGTCGGATATCAACAAACGGTAACGTTCCTGGTTAGAACCAATAGACTTGATATCAAGAATTTGAACCAAAGGTTTCGAGTTTAAATCGCCTTCGAGGATCCCCGCAATTGCATTTCGCGTCAAATTTATCGGCATTTTTTTGTGATTTGATTGTTGTTTACGATTGAAAGAAATTTGAAGAAAAGTTGTTGAGATGAAAATTGAGATTTTTTGTGAGTGTATTATACAGTGAATGATGAAAAATTGTTAATGGTGTTGAATTGAGGAAGAAGAATGTGGAAAATTGAGATTTTTGAGGGAGTTTAATTAAAAGGTGGACGTTGGTGGTTAGGGTTTTGAAATGGCGGGTGATGTTTATTTAAGAGAATTGGAGAAATGAACAACGAACCGACTCGAAGTTGAACTTAACTTACCACTCGTCATCAATCTTCCAATACAAGCTTTATTTTGGTTTTTTTTTTTTTTTTTGGATTTTGTTTATAACGAACTTTTTGGGTTTGACAAGTCATTGAATACTCTTTTGAAAGTAGGAAATGAAGGTTTTAACGGTTATGAATAATGCATGTAGGTATAGGGTAGGAGTAGGGGTGCTTATTGAGTTGAGTTGCTCGCGAGTAGCTCGTGATCGGCTCGGTCAAAGTTCGACTCGATATAGCTTGACTCGAGCTCGGCACAAGCTCATTACTTTAACGAGTGAAGTCGAGCATATCCCAACTCGACTCGATATGATCGTGAGCAGCTCGATAACTTTCTTAATTAATTTTTTTTATACATTAAATAATGAAAAAATAAACACTTGTAAATAGATGGAGAACTTTCCTAATTCATATGTTGTCAATTTTTATGTATCATAAAATGGAAGTTCAATAGCTTTCATGATATAGGAAGTTGAGTAGTCGAGCTAAAATAAAAAAGTTAACGAGTTGAGTGATAGTCGAGTTAACAAGTCGAGTCGAGTCGAGCTCTCGGCTCGAATGCACAATGTTAAGCGAGCTTCGAGCTAACTCGATCACGAGTTGAGCATCGTCAATCACTATCGATCACGAGTCGAGCTTTTCGAGTTACGAGTCGAGCTGAGCATGACACACATAGTAATTGAGTCGAGTCGAGCTACAGCTTGCTCGCGATCGACTCGCTCGATAAGCACCCCTAAGTAGGAGTATAGGTCAGTAGAAATTTCTTGTATGAATACATCATATGCATGCTCTTGTTGAGAGTATTGACAATAATACTCTTCCCTGTTTGTTCCTTTTCTCGTTTAGGACCTAAACAAAAAATAAAAAGGCATACCCCTAAGGTTAGCTATATCTAGTGCAAAAAATCAATACGAAAATGAGAAAAGCCTAACAACAACCCCTTTGAAAGTTGATGGTCATAAAGTAAAGGTGATATAGAAAGGCCTATGTGTGGAGAACCAATAAACCCCAAACCTCCGTGAATACAAGGAGTCTATAATCCTTAACGATCGAGGCATAAATGGTGGCAAAGATTTATACGCATGAAAAGTCATTTTTTATTCCTATGATAATTCTAGTTCACCACATATTGCCTACTTGGGCTACTTCCCATCACCATGGACAATTATAATGTTGTTTTCCTCACTAAATTTCAATTGAAACTCATTCCCATAAACACCATTTATTATGAATTCCAATTAAGAAGATTGACAACTACTATGAAAACCCTGAACACCTTCATAAATGATTGTAAAACACCAACCCAATGTAGCAGCAGTCTTAAAAAGTGAGAGTAACTAACTAGTTTGGGTTGCCATAATGCCATTTGCCAAAGCATCAGATGTTTTGTTTATTCCTGAACACAATTCGTAACCATTAAGAAGTTTCAAAAACTTAAGACCATAATATCATTACTCCCTAATTTTTTTTTATTTAGCCAATAATGTTAATAGATGAAAATAAACAGCAAAAACCTAATCCAGAATTCATTGAAAGGCCACTAACAGAGTAACAAAACTTTTAGTTAAGTACAATACTATAAACGAAATACTAAGGTCAATCTCATGAAACTACAAAACTGAGAAACAAATGACAAAGATAATGCCAAAAACCTTCACTTCCACTTAAACAAGTCATTGCATCTAGTCTCGAATCAGCAATATTCAAACATCGACCACCGACCCTTGAAGAAAAAAGGGTTTATAAGACTAGCTCAGTGAATCTCCTATGCAACAACAGGTTCTACAAGCTCAACTTCTGGAGCCAACACTGGAACTCTAGCATAAACATCGTCATCCTTTGGTGGGTGGATGATAACAACGTCAGGAATTGGTTTTTGAGGTCCCACCTTACCCTTGGGATCCCAGTCAAGCATAATCTTGACTTTAATACCGAGCACTCCCTGAATTAGAGACATTCAAAATAAAGCTAAATCAAGATGAAATTACCAAAAAAAAAATACTAGTGAATAAATAAGATATTGATATAAAAGAATCAAAAAGAAAGAATACCTGTCGGAGGAGGACGTGACGAATAGCTGAGTCAATGTACTCATTGACTGGATGACCGGAAGAGATCATATAACCATCCTTGAACTTCATGGACTTGGCACGTTGTGCCCTCAACTTACCACTAACAATAACCTATTCAAAAGTAACAGGAAATGAATTCCATGAGCAACTTAAATGTTGAAAATCAACATTGACAATTAAAAGCAATAGATCAGAATAAGATGCAGTTAAAAACAGACCTCACAACCCTTGGCTCCACTTTCCATGACAAACCTAAGTACACCATAGCAAGCCCTGAAAGCAAAACAATAATTCATTACACCAAGAGAAATTATGACAAGAAAGCAACAGATAAAAGCATATTTATACGGAAGGAGGAAACAACCAACTGAAAGCACTAAAATATACAATATTACACCAAAATTGCAGATAAATTTCTTGTACCCCCAGTAGCGTTACAGCATGAAAAAAATAACAATAATCTCACGAGGATGATGGAATCGAGGATATTCAATCTTGTCATTTTTAGACACTAGTTGGTACAGAAACCACCAATCAGCTGTGTAAATGACATGTGAGTATATGTTCTACACGTCATTTAACTGCGCACACGACCCAATACCATATAGTGAATACTAAGGCATAAGTGTAACTATCCTATCTTACTAGTTTCCTTAATGTGTAATACAAACACTCCCTGTACACAGAGTGCATAACTGCATAACCAAAAATCACATCCCTAGCATAATGCAAACACACGATGACAAACAGCAAATCCACAACAGCTAATAAAAAAACTTTAAAGCAGAACGCTTCGTGCCAGGAATCTACATCATTCTGTTCAATTATTCAACTACTATTTAAGACCTCTCTTTGTTGTTATTCTCTCCCATTGGAGAGTAAGGACTCACGCCAAGGACTATACTACTATTAATGGCACTATAATTTTCACATAGCTTGTCATCCAAACATTAATTTAAGGAAAAATAAACAAAAATAACTAAATTGTTCCAAATAAATGAAACATGAGTTCAAAGACGTATCCTTTAGCTGGTTTCTCACAAGAATAATAGCATAGAAGGCTGCTGATTTAGTCATCTTCCGACACGGAAGAGATACAAAAACAGGAATCTGCTTTATGGATGACAGTGGCGAGGAATGTCACAGAACAGAACAAAATCACAATGACTAGATAAGACTACAAACACAGTAAATCATAAAACGCCAATCCGCAATTTGCAGTTCAGCAAAACAAAACAGAAATCAGTGGCATACAACTTTCGGAGCAATGATGAATACAATTACCAGGAATAAAACACTTGCAGGAGTCCATTTCACATGTCAGTTGCAAATAATAACAACAACTCAAAAGAGATAAAGGTGAGTGATCAAACAAACAAATTACAGTCAATTGAAGCATCATCGTAAATATACCTACGAACAGCAAGACCACCAAGAAGCTTGTAACGAAGAGATTCACATTGAGCAATAGCACAAAGTCCTCTGTTGTTGACCTTTTCAGCATACAATTCAACAGTACCTTCAGGAAACTTGAATCTTTTCTGCACTATCGATGTCAATTCCCTGATTCTCCTACCTTTCTCACCTATATTTTTATCATTCCAACATAAATAAACATTCAAATTTACAACCACAACTAATTCAATCAAATAATAATAATAATAATGGAATGAATTACCGAGAACATTTTGAGTGCGAGTAGCTCGGATGATGATCTCAGTACGCATAGGAGTAACCCTAACTTCAACACCAGAGTAACCATCTTCAGCGAGCTCACGAGTAAATACTTCATTGAGTTCAGCGTAGAATACTCCATCAGCGATAAATTTTCGCTTCTTGCTCATTTGAGTTGCCATGATTACACAGATCTAAACAGAGAAGATGAAGAAGACGATGAGAGAGGAAGAGAGAAGATGAGGAATGCGTAGCAAACTGTTAACCCTACAAACTAAAACCCTAATTTTGGATAGATTATATTTAAAGGTTGGACTTTGTTTCATTTGGGTTTTGGACTTGGGTCCGTTTTATTCTAGGCTATGGTTTTTATCACTTTACTAATAAATCCATTAACTCAATAGCATAACTTTGGGCTTGTTTACTTCAACCGAAAACAGTTGAACTGAATTGATTGAAACTGAATTAAACTGAACTGATTAGAGTTGAATTTAAAGTTTTTTTTTTATGAACGATTAATGATTAGCAAAATAGAAAAAAGAGTTGAACTAAACCGAACGGAGCTGAACTGAACTGAACTGATTTTAAGCTGAAATAAACAGGCTAAAAATAAATAACACACTCATTATTGTATCATCTTTTTTACAATAAAAACCTATGAAAAATAGTTCAACTGGTTAGAGCTTCTTCCTATGTCTATCTTGTATCATCAGATATCAAATCATGTTATTATGTATATAAATACTTCTTACTTCGTATAATATTGCATCACACTCACAAGATTACACACTAAACAAATCATATCGATGATATTTGGCTTTGGTGATTATGATTGAGATCTTGTGACCTCGTTCACAAGTCCGAATCCCTTCTTCCCACATGTAAGATGCATTGCCCTTTTCTACTGCAACAGTGCGTTGATTTGTTACTTGAAATTTGGGTTAGTTTCTTCTAAACAAAGCTATATTTTTGCTAAAAATATATATTTCAAAATAAATGCTTACATTTTTCTAAATTTAATACGATCTCCGCCACGAATTAATTGCAACAATGTATTATTTTATACCTCTCCAACGATCATTTTTATTGCAACTAATTTGTGGCAAAGGTAATATATAATTTGCCAATAGTAACAAACAAGTTTAGAATGGAACTAGTAGGAAGCAGAAGCCAATCAAGTCATATTAGTAGGAAACTAATCAAAAGCGGGTTGTACCCAAACTGAAGCCTACATCTTTTGCTTTGCTTTAACTTAAATCATCCTTAAGTGACAAGTATTTACAAAATTGGAATCCCTGAAAGTCTGAAACATCATGGAATTACCACTGGTGACTCTCATACAGATTCTACCCCAAAGTGGATTTATGTACAAGCCACGTATATCAGGGGGCTAACACAGTCCATAAAAGTCCAAGCTATCTGCAACTTACTTCTACTTTAGCACACTTAGCTTGAGGAGCTGAAGGTTTTGACTCCACTGCCTTCTTTCGTGTGTAAAACTTTTCATACCCACCACATATGTCGCGATCGATCTTTTGCTCGATGAGGTCCAAAAAGTTGCTTGATTCACATTCTCGATTGGTGAGATCAGTCATCTATAAGCACAAATCCGTTTTAGAGTTTCATATATACAACATTTTCAGAAAGTTGAAAGAAAAATAATCGATTACCATAGCAATAGATGTGTCATGACCATTGTCCCCATTGTTTAATCTATCTTCTGTACCACTGGCAAAAAATATATAAAGTATAATAAGCAGAATAGCAGAAACAAAGAAGTAAAAGAATAAAACTTTAAGAACTCAGTTTCCTCGTATTAAGGTAAGTGGTTGAATATCTCATCTAATAAATTGAAGCCTCCATTATGGCATTGATGATTATTAGTAAAATTAAAAACTTATCTTCATCATTTTACTGACAGATTATACTAAATGGTGAACATTTTCCAAAATTCAATTATCCATGTAGTCGCAAATTCACAACGGTACGAAATGACGATTATTTGGAATATTCTACTCATTTTAGTTGATAGGAACTCAAAAGCATAAAACAAACTTATTTTCATAATCAAGCTCTAAAGGAGATCTACCACTTTTCCAACAAAAGTAGGGTATACCTTGGCAGTGTTCCTTGGTCCACAATTTCACTATCTTGAGAAACTTCAGTTGAAACTCTGTTCCCTTCGGAATGTGCAATAATATTCTCCTCTTCTACAATTTGATGATCTAGATAATGGACACCTACAGCAAGCCAAACGCCACTTATAGAATCCAACTTGTTTACGATTCAAAAGTTAAACAAGATATAAACAAAAACCATACCAGGCATAACCCTTGACAGCTGGAGTAGCGGCGAAGGAGGCTTTCTCAGAAGTTTTTGGCACATAACAGTGTCTTGAAAATCCAAGAAGCTGTAAGAAAGGAATTCAGATCTCTCTGACTCTGTGACTGGAACAAATCCGAATGCAGTAGTCCAAGTGTTTAATACACTTGCTGCAGCAGGAAGCACAAGCTTCTTTACACCTAGTTTGATCAGCATCTGGATAAAAGGAGTAAATGAGTAAAATTTTGTTACAACTTTAAAACTGTATCAATTTCATTATCCTATCAAGCAACAAAGATGGAAAACAGTGATTCATAACTTTCATTTTTAGAATTTGACTGCTTTGGTAAACAAAGGGTGATTCATAACAGTGCAAGACAAGTATCAGATGTTAAAATGGGGCAAGTCACTCACAGTAGTTTATCTGGGCTTACTGTCCACAATGTGAAATGATGCTTAGAACATAATTGGAAAGAAAACCATATAATGGTTTCACGTCCAAGGATTAGGGTTATTTGATGTACCAACATACGAGTAAGGTAAAGTCCACAGTTTGCATAGGGTGAGCCTAGAGCTTGAACAGCTCAAATTTAGGAGCACTCCATCCAGGTTACAAAATCTTGAGGAGGGGGAGGCAGTTTCCAACATTAAAAGTAAAACAAGAGGGAAAGATACCTCCTCAATTTCTTGCAGAACTAAGCGACACATTCCAAGCTGGCGATACTTTACACGGGTACCAATGAGGGGAATTTCTGCCACCTTGTGACCATGTACCCTTCAGAAGGTAAATTTACTTTAAGACTCCATCAAACTGTTAATTCAACAAACTAAAAATGCCACATCTAGCATCAATTGAAATATCCATACCTTAATATAGCCACTGAAATCAACTCATCATTTTTTTCTAAAAGAACTGTATAGAATCCTCTAAAGTTCAGTCTATTGAGGTTGGACCTGCACAGCAAATAGTGGATTATGAATGATGTCTACTGACTGAGAGAGGGGGGCAAAATAAAAGAAAAAAGAAACAAAAGACAGGTCGCATTAATTTCTCCAATTTACAGAGATCTCACCCCCTGCAGAATATAACATCTTCAACAAGATCTCGCCTGGTTTGAGGTTCTTTGACAGGCTCAAAACACTCATGCATCACTTCAAGAGCAACACTAAGCTTGCTGAAATTTTCCACTATGGCCGAAAGATCACAATCATCACGATGAATGTCTTGGTAATTCATGGGTTTGACCAGTGTCCAAGTTATATCCTTAGGACCAACAAGAACAGCTTTCCCAAGAAGTTGCTGCAGACCCCAATGCACCTAAAAAAGCAGCAAATAATCAGAGCCAGCATATATAAGCGTATAACTAAGGCAGGCTGGTAAAGTGTCTCCCTGAAACATAACATTTTAATATATATATATATGACCCTAGGTTAAAGACTTCACTTTGCTGTTTAAAGGCAGCCAACAATCTTTCTCTTGTTTCAACACCTACAGCCTGATCCACTGTTTCGATTTCAATTAGCTACAGACAATCATCTTTCAGAAGATGACTTGACGAAGAAAAAGGAAAAGGGAAAAAAAATTACCCTTAACAATCTCATATTGGCAGGTGTATTAGCTGTTTTAGATTGGAAGAAGTCGTATACCTTTTCACACAATTTACTGCAGAACCAGTTTTCAGTAGGATGAATTTCTAGCTTAACCATGTTTGTCTTTCTAATACAGCAAGCATGATCTGCAGGAAATACCATATATAAATTCAAAACCAAATTGATTCCAATGATAGCGATAGATAATATGAGTGGGATAGAGAAGATAGCAGCAAAACCTACATAGCCGCTCGCATTGATAACAAGATAGGATACTTTGGTTGGTTGAACATTCTGCATCCATATCAGAGTAGCTTTCACCACATATTCCACAACAACATGATGGACAGAACCATTCACCTTCAGGAACTTCCTGGGGGAAAAAAGTGAACATTAGAAACAAAATCTTAAACAATGCAACGCTTCAAACTAATAAGAGAGGTGGTGGGAAGAGCCAACCTGCAGACCAAGGCAACTTGCATGGAATGATGATGGACATCGATCACATAAAATTAACTCACCTCCATAACGACAAACTGAACATATGTGATCATTCCAATTTTCATGTCGTTTTCCCATACTCCTTTCCAGAGGATCTCTAGAGATCCGGATTTTTTGACGCACCAATTCCAACTGACGCTGTACCAAAGATTTGCCATCTTTGTGAAATAATATATTTGCAGCTGGCAAGGGGGAATAGCTACCAGCATGAGCTTCAAATCCTCTAAGAGTAAAAACCTTTCCACAACAACTACAGTTTATCCCATAACAAGTAACTCGTCCTTCAGCTGAGGGCCGTTCAGCATCTTGTCTGTAGTAATAAACCTTTTCCCTTCCCAACACCACACCGTTGCTAATTAGCCATGAAAGTAATGTCCGAGGAGCTTGTGAAGAAATAGAAGGCCCTGCCTTCCGTACTCTTTTGCTTGATCGCAGCACTTGAGACAAGTTACTGCAGTCAGAAGAATTTTTTACTTTACCGAGCACTTTCTTTTTCCTTGATAAGAAGCTAGTTGTCATGGAGCGACAGCGTCGCTTTTCAAACCCATTATCTACAACTTCCTGCTCTTTTCCTCCAATCTTAAGAAGAGAAGGCATCGAATGTATAAAACCACCTGGCTTCCTCCTCTTAAGCCTCCTTGCCTTACACTTCCTGAGAGCCCAAGGGAATTTTCTGGACCACTTTTGAGAAAAGGAATGCCTAGAAACCTCTTTATTAGATAGCAAAAGTTCACCGCATGAAAGCTCCTTCAGGTTTTCTATATTTGCATCTTTGCTTGGGCTAGAGTTGAGCATCTCCGCACCTTGTGCAATTGCCTTACAAGCTGACATTAGTGAATAATATGTCTTATTAGTAGTAGGGGAATCATAGCGCCACTCTTCCCTCCCTTGCTTTACTTTACTCCAAAATTTCCAGCCAATAGCTAACAAGTGCCTCCTAGCATCATCCTGTAACTCAACACGACGAGTACTGGTGTCCAACTGCTGCCTATTTTTCAATGGTTTCACATACTTGAGTACAGCTTCTGGGCAAACCTTAGGTATAATGTTTAGGTTAAAAGCTACTGTTTTTCTTTTTTGACTGCACACTTTACTAGCATTTGATACCCTATCAAGCGAAGTATAGTTCAGATTAGAAGCAAATGAAACCTTTCCAATCTGGGCATCTGTCGCTGCTTGGGAGGACTCCTCTGCCTTTGCTATCTCAAATTTCACACAGCTGCGAAGAGCACTGAACTTTCTCCCTTCAGGAGAAGTATAATGAACAAATTTTTTACTACTATTATACTTCATTTTATATCCCAAATAACGGAGATGACACCTGACTTTGGTAGTCAAAGTATTATCAGGCCTGGTTTGCTGAAGATAATCATACATAGACTGTGGGCAGAAATCAGGTTTACAAGTATTTAATATCCTATCAAGCGAAGTACAACGACGTACCCTGTCATGCGGAGTGGCCTTCACCTTTCCAATCTGGACATCTGCTGCTGCTTGTGAGGACCCCTCTGCCTTGGTTATCTCAAATTTCAAGCAGCTGCGAAGATCACAGAACCTTCTCCCTTCAGGAGAAATATAATGAACATATTTTTTATTACTACTATAATTCATTTCATATCCCAAATAACGGAGATGACACCTGACTTTGGTAGTCAAAGTATTATCAGGCCTAGTTCGCTGAAGATAATCATACATACACATAGAGCACTCAGTTTTGAGGTTGGCGAATTCACCCTCATCAGGTTCCAACTTCCGCTTATTTCCTCGCAGTTGTTTATTCTCATCAGATCTTGAGTTATTAGTAAGCTTAGACTCACAGATTGTATCAAAACCAGACTCTTCCTCGTCTGAACGTACATCTGACAGAGACTTGTGCTGCACAGGCACTACTTGCATACTCTCAACCGCAGGCTCTTGTAAGTCTGGTGCGAGTACAACATTTTCAACTAATCTGCCAACCCTTGCAGATTCATCTTCACTCTCTCTTATAAACTCAATACCTTGACAGCCAACAACCACACCAGAAGGTACTGCGGCATCAAAATCTACTGGCATCATGTCAAGATTCAGGGTAGAATTCAATGTGGCTGTGGCTGTGGCTTCTGAAGAGAGACAACTTCTCAAAAGTGCATCTACAGTGAGCTTCATATTCTCATTAATAACCTGCACCATCAGCTTATGCCATAAAGGTGAAGGCCCATCCTCAATCCGGCCAAATTCTTTTCTTTCTCTCATATCATACCAAATCTGCTTCAGGGAAACTGGAATAAAATTATTCCTCTCAAACTCCTCAAACATTTCCAAAAACCACCACTTCCCTCGATGACTCCAGTCTCCTGTAATCTCATCCCAATCTTGTGTTAAACGGATGCATTTAACTCCAAAACTCAATTCATCACCTAAATCTGGAAAGAAAATCTTCCTCTTGCTTGAACCGTTTTGCTGATCAAAAACCACTCCTTCCCACCATGCATCTTTGAAGTAACAATCAACACAAAGGCCATAATAGAGGTCTGCTTTTGCCACTTTCCCTAGTGAGGGAATTGGTCTTATCTTACCTTGAGTGCGTGTTTTCGAAGAGGAAAGACTTCTTTCAGTCGAATTAACTTTAACCATTTCAGTTAAGTGATCAGATTCATCATCCAGAAGAAGATGCTTATATCTCACTTTTAAATATCCGCTATCGAAACCAATAATTACTCCAGCATGCCATGACCCTTGGAATCCATCATCTACACTCTTAACCTAAACAAGTGAAATATTTACCTTATAAGCAAGAATTGAACCAAAATAATACGATAACATTCAGGTGATTTTTTGCTTAAAACGTAAATTTATCACTTCACTGTGTTTCTTTTGACAAGCTAAAATTAGATATCAAATAATACAAGCATTAGACAATGCTGAAGTTAAAATTAGCAATCAGTCAATAACAAATAGTGAAATTTTGAACACACAATAAATCCATATGACAAAACTAAATCAACCAAAAAACAACATTTTTTTTTATCACACATAATCTGGCAGCAAAAATCAAAATTAAAATTTGCCCCCAAAGTAAAAAGTAATCAATTAAATTGATTAGTTTTTCTAACACTAGTTACCAATTGCATAGATAACAGCAGTAAAAACAGAAAGTCAAACACACAATGTAACTCGAATTCAGTGTTGCATGTAACATCAAATTGTCAGCAACATTTATAAAAATTAACATTAAAAAAAAATCTGATCATAATTGTAACAATCATTGATCAACACCCAAATTAACAAAAAACCCTGAATCAAACATTGCATGAATTATATAACCATAGAAAACCCCAATTTGATTAGATACAGTAATAATTATCGCCAAAAAAAACATATAATAAAAATAAATAAAAACAAAGAAAATCAAAGGAAATCAAAATCAAAAAACATTAATATAAACAACCACAAAAAAGCAAACAATCAACGAGCAGAAATTAAGAAAACAGTAATACAAAAAAAAATTAATAAAAACGAAATTGAGATAGTTAAAAAAAAGGAAAAAAAAAAAAAGATGAATGTGAGTATAACCTCGACTTTATCATACAAAAGAAACTTGGTAGTGCCGAAATCCGCCATTGAAGTGAAATCAGAGGTTTTTCAGAGAGAAGATGGAAGAACTTCATGAGAGAGAAAACAACTGTACAAGTAAATAACTTCACTCTGTTTCTTTTTTTATTATCTTTCCTTTTTTTTTTCCAAAGAGATGATTAGTCAACTTGCTCGCCACGGTTATGTCAAACCTAGTAAAAAACCCTAAAAAGTTACTGCGGTAAAAAATGTTAACATTCAAAAAACGAATATATATTCAAAAAAANATATTAAAAAAAAAAAAAAAAAAAAAAAAAAACGAATCTAAGGGAGGTGCGTTCAAAGGCTCTGATTTAGGAACGCCAGTGAAGAGGTTTTTATCATATTTTCATGTCTCATCTTATTAGTTTGTTTGGTTGATTATTAGGGTATGACGAGTTGTTGACCTCCTATTAGATTATGTTCTTTTCAATTTGTTGACCTCCTATTGGACTCTGTTCTTTCCAATTTAATTTCCACTCATTTTATTATATTTTAGTGACTTTTGAGTTATCATATTTTTTATTACATTGTGATTTAATTCTGTTAATTTTAGCTCCAATGAACATGGTTATACTTGTGCTTTGAAGCTTTTGTAATGGATAAAACATAATAAAAGATGGAATTTTAAATTGAAATTGACTATAGCAGATTTACTTTAAAGCAACCAAAAAATTATCTATATAATATATTAAAAGGCGTTCTTAAATATGTCATGTAGCACTCTCCTATATAATGACATTTGTCTACTAAATAATTGATCTTACCAACTCAACTAACTTCTATTGTTGTATTAAGTATCTCCATATATCATATATAATGTTCTAATGATCGAATTTCATTTTTCATTAGTTAATAGACAAAATATTTTTTTTAAAGTATTTTCCAAACAACGTTCGGAACAATATACAAGTTTTTAGTACGATAACGCATGACTCGTGCTCAAAATGATCTAACCAAAGTAGAAGAATTGTTAGATTTGAATGGTGATTGTGATGCGATGTCATATAAGCAACTTTTAATTGTAATAATATGGTTTTGTATTCGGTCTTATCGTAAGTTGGTCATGTCTTTTAGTAATAATTATATCCTATTACATACTCCATAATATTTTGTGTGAACTTTTGGTGGGAATAACTAATTTTTAAAATTTTGTTAAACTTAACTATTCCTTCCGTTTTTTTTACTTGCTACACATATCCAAAAGGAAAGTTTCTTATTAGGGCCTGTTTACTTCAGCTTAAAATCCGTTCAGTTCAGCTCTTCTCTTATTTTGCTATTCATTAATCCTTCATAAAAAACTTTCAGTTCAGTTGAGTTCAGCTCCAATCAGTTCAGTTCAGTTGTTTTCAGTTGAAGTAAACAGACTCTTACTTGCTATATACCTCTTTTGGAGTATGGGTCTCATGGTTTATCTACCACTTTATCTTTCATTTTGTTGAAATTATATGATTTAATCACTTTTATCCCCTTTAATCACCTTAAATTGCCCACTTAACTTTTTTAATCACATGGTCTCATGATGATATTGATGTTTTTAAATTATCGTGCCATCTTGCTCCGTAGCAAGTAAATAACAACGGAGGGAGTACTTTTTAATAACCAACATTTTTTCTTAGATAAGAAAAAACCAGCACTTTTAATTTAGGATATGTTATAAGATTTTGTTAATGAATCAACTTAGTGTCTGTTTACTTCAAATGAAAACAGCTAAACTGAGTTGAACTGAACCAAACCGAACTGAAAGTTTTTTATGAAGGATTAATGAATAGCAAAATAAGAGAAGAGATAAACTGAGCTGAACTGACCTGGACGAATTTTAAGCTGAAATAAACAGGGCCCTTGGCCCCACAATAAATATTTTGTTATCGTTTTCCCCTAAGACCTCTCTACCCAAAATATATACTCCATATCAATGATCAATGCCCCTCTTAACGTGCATCATTAGTTGTTAAAGTTTAATTAAGTCCCTTTTACTCAAATCACCTAAGGGGTTCACCTACGAAATGTTAAGTGTTTATTCTTCTCCTTTGAGTATTAAAGGCTATGTTTTTGCCCTCAAAAATTGATTTATTGATGAATAATGAGGGCATGTATGTATAAGCTCACAACATACATTAATTCTACGTGTGCAATGGATCATTTTACATTTTGTTCTATTTCAAAACTTAAATAGATTAAAAAACCCTTCGTTAATGAATTGATATATATACTTCATTAGTAGCTTTTTTGCTTGCTACACATAGGTTTTTTACACTATTTATAGTGTAATTTTGACTCAGTTTGGTGCTTTATATGTAATAAAAAATATAGTTATATGAGATCTTGTCTGACTCATCTCGATTTATACTTTCCAAATATATAATTTTATATTATAACAAATTCAAGATATTAACTTTGTAAATTACGCGTTGAGAGATGTAAAAAGTGCATATAGCAACTAAAAAATAAACACTGATATATAACTATATATATATATATATATATTTTTTTCTATAAAAAATAAAAAAATAAAGCGAAAACAACTACACAAGCGATAATATCTAGTAAAATAATCAGCACATAAGTGGGTTTTCCTTTTTGTATGAGGGATGACCAGTCATAGTCATATACAAAATTGCATATCATAATGGCATTTTGAGGTAATATGTTAAAAATTCAAGGGTAAAATCATCTTTTTATATAAATTTTAAGGGTAGCATGATAATAAAGTTTTCTACTCATTTACGAAAATGACACATAATTTACTATTTATACATGTCACAGTAATTTGTTAGATATTATCCTTTTCGTACTAGGCTTAAACAAAGTCGGTGTATCTTATATTGGGCTCTAGCACCTTCATAGCTTCTCCTCATTCGTTCACCAATAAAGCTCAAACATTCTCTCACACACACTAAAACCTCCGGCAAACTCCTCTACTTCATTCTTCAGCATTCTATCGTTTCCACATTTTCCAGGTATATTTCTAATCGAAACTATTTTTTTTTAAGTTTTTTTTTTTTTTTTTTGCTTCAACTTAGAGCATGATTAATAGTGACCAAAACAAGGTTTGGAAAAGAGGTTTTCCTTTGCTAATTGCTATGGTTTTTGAGAATTGTTTTCACAAAATATTGAATTCTGCTGATAAAGTATACAAAGTAGGGTTTGTGCAATTTGCAATGATAACAAATTAGATTGATTGAGCAACATGATTGTGTTTGAATTGATGTTTCTTAATTTTATAGAGATATTAAGAATTTTGGAACTTCAATTTGAGCCTAACCAATTACTCGTACGGATTGATTTTGTATTTTGCTCTTGTTCTGAAATTGATACGGTGAATTGATATCTATTGGAGTTGTTGGTTGGTAGGATTGACCGATTGAGTCGTGATGCGAAATTGATATAATTAAATACGGACTAGTAAATTTCTATATTCAACATTTTTATTAACATCACATCATACTTATTATTAAACTACCAAAGATAAGTTATCAACTCATGATGAGGAGGAGACTCCAATCTTGGGGGTTTTGACACAGTCTTGAGTTTTGTTTTGGGGTTAATATGTCTTATTGCTATGTTCAATTGTTATATCAATAGCTCCTCTTATTGAGTTATGTTGTTATGTTGCGACTGTCGTAGCTTGTAGGGTGGAGATCCTTATTGTTGTTCATATGAGGTAATTAATTAATTAGTAAGCTTATGCCTTTCACGCAAAAAGTTTCTGATGTCTGTCGACATGCTTGTGTTCTTGTCCAAGTGTTGAACCCCATGTGATTTACACTAGTGAGTTGTCCCATATCGGAGAAAGAGGAGATGTTGAACTTGTTTATAGGCCTAAGAGTTACTCCGCCTATTGCCAATTGGTTTTAGGATGGAACTTCCTTGGGCTTGTGGACCGGTTTGACTCTCCTCCTCCTTGTTGAGTTACCCAGGCCCATTTATCTTTAACATGAAATCTAACACCAAGTAACCAAGTCTACTATGTTTAATGTATCTACGAAGCACTCATAATACTATTCTTCATGCAAGTGTTATCTTAGTAGCAACCCGAGCATCGGACTCTTTTTTAAAGTGATTATTTATTTCAGTAACTTAGAAACCTCTTTTTGCTAGGTTGTTAATGGCGTTAAACAAGTTTAACTTATCTGTGGCGTTTGAAGCCCAGTTTAGACGTTCCTCTTATATTCAGTTACTAGTTGACTGAGAGTGTAGCTACACATCTTCAACCGTTCGACTACATAACAACTAGTTACTAGTTCGAATAGTATAGGTACTAAAGTCACTTCTTTACATTGGAACATGTAACCTGCTTGCTGTTCCATTTAACTACATGGTAAAATCTAGGGGTGAAACTTCGGTCTACGGTTTGGATTATTGCCCAATCCAAATCCAAACCAAAATATTTCGGTCTTTGAATTTGAGAACCAGTCCAAACCATATTTCATATTAGTCCAATCCAATCCAATCCAATATAATTCGGTCTTTTAATTTTGGATCCAATCCAATCCGAAATTTTTAAACAACAATTGCTCAATTTGCAAATTGCAATTACTACAACTCTACAAGCCTACAACCTCACTGAGGCACAATTTCAAAGGTGCAAAACACAAAAATATAAAATGACAACGAAAGATAAAAAGTAAGGGTTAGTAAACTATTACTTCAACCGAAATATGCAATTTGATTGTATTTTATCAATCTCAAAGAACAGTAACAAGTGATAAATAAAACACAAAAATGAAGAAATGAAGAACAAAGTGAACAGCAATGAACAAAATGAACTCACGCATAATACATAATAAATGAAGAAATGAACAAAATGAAGAAATGAAGAACAAAATGAACAAAATACACAAATCAGAAGAAATGAACAGCAAAAGTGCAAAATGAACAAAATACACAAATCAGAAGAAATGAACAGTAAACACATAATACATAATAAATGAACAAAATGAACAGCAAAAGTGCAAAACACAAAAATATAACAAATCAGAAGAACTGAAAAAATGGAAACAAAATCAGAAAAAAAAATCAAATAAACTCACGCAGTCACGCTATTATCAATTTATCATTTTATCATTACTTTTCACGCAGATTCTTTATCGATTTCAATTTCAGATTCAGTTTCAACTTCAGATTCTTTATCGATTTCATTAGTGTTTTTGCAGCAAATTGTTGTTGGTTACGCGCTTACGATGAAGAAGAGGAAGTGTTTCTTGCAAAAAAAAACCCCAAAAACAGATTAATTACCTTAGAATCAGCCGACTCTTGCCGTGCCGCCGACCCTCTGAGCCGCCGGCCCGCCGTGCCTCACTGCCTCCTTGGTGATTTTGCTAGGGTTTAGAGTTTAGACTTTAGGTGTTTAGGAAGGAAAGCTAGAAAGTGGAAAGAAATCAGTGTTTAGGGTTTAGGCTAGCAATATTGGGCCTAACCAACATTGGGCTTAGTTATGTCAGTATGCACTAGTTGTTCTAATATTTCGGTGTTCGGTCTTAAACCGAGGACCGAATAGGGGAAACCGAGTCCAATCCGAAGTCCAAATTATCAAAAAATTGCAGTCCAAACCGCACCAAATAAGAAAATAATCCAATCCAAATTTTTAAATTGGATTGGTTTGGTTCGGTTTTCGGTTTTAATCCGATTTTGTTTCACCCCTAGTAAAATCTTGATTTTATAAATATAACCATCAGGGACTTCCAGTTCCAACCACACGAATTCTCTAGAAATAACTTCATAATGATACGTGTTGAGGACCAACTTACCTGTTCCTCTTCCAACAAGTTGTTTCCTTTATAGAAAAGGTCTAGAGCAAATTGTAGCTTATTACAATTTCTTTCAATTTTAGGTGTTATTTTTAGTGTTGGTAATGACATTTGGTTGTGGATTTGTAGCAGAACTGCTTAAGAAACTGAAGTCTTCACAGAAGCCATGGCAAAGCATCATCCTGATCTTATCATGTGCCGAAAACAGCCAGGCATTGCTATCGGACGGCTGTGTGAGAAGTGCGATGGCAAATGTGTAATATGTGATTCCTATGTCCGTCCATGCACTCTAGTGCGAGTCTGTGATGAATGCAATTATGGATCTTTTCAGGGGAGATGTGTTATATGTGGAGGTGTCGGTATCTCAGATGCCTATTACTGCAAGGAATGTACTCAACAGGAGAAGGATAGAGATGGCTGTCCCAAAATTGTAAATCTGGGAAGTGCAAAAACAGATCTTTTCTATGAACGGAAGAAATATGGTTTCAAGAAAAGATGATGATATAGGATGATATGTTACTTTGCTTAATCAGCTATTGATGTCTAAACTCACTACTATGGGTCATCTAGTTATTTTAGAATTACTATATATACACATATATATAGGGGATTCACTCTGTAACTTGTTTTATCCATCGTATAGCTAACAAAGCTTGTGAATTTGAAGAGGGGATCATTAGATGTTGTATTAATGCTGAATTTAATGTAGGAAACTCAATTGATCGTGCCAAAACTTTGCTGAACTAGTGACTATGTTGCACTTGTTAGAACTTATCATGTGTATCCAAATCAGTCTACACTAGACACATTGGTTGTGCTTCTATTCCTTATTTTTTGCAAACCGATGTCTCATGGTAAACCCTTAAATCTATAAAACAAACTATAAACAGAGCAGAAGAACGACGAAGCTTGAGACAACTAGAAACTATTTTTTTATATCTACCATTAAAAGTTTACGATCTGTATAAGCTACGAATTTAACTCCAATATTTATCGAATATACCCCTAATTTTACACTAGAGCATTTAAAAAAATCCCTTAGCTTAATTTAGATAAATTTATCTTAAAATTTTAATTAGTCACAACCGTTCGGTTTCAAGTCACAATATACTTTTCGAGTCACATTTTTTATCAAGCCACGTTGCAAAGTGTCAAGTCACAATTAAAAAAAATCAATTCACAAGTATATGCTTTCAAGTAAGAATGAATGAGTTTCAAGTTATTAACGAAGTGTTTGGTATGTCATGGAGATAGGGATATGGACAAAGGTTGGGAAAGGGATAAGGATTTAAGAATGGGGATTAAAAAGATTCAATCTATTGTTTGGCATGAATGTGAGACAACGGTGGGAATTTTATGTCCCATGGAACAAAAAAAATTATAATACAATTTTACTTAAAAACACCTATTTCGAAAATTGTCATTTAAATATGAGAGAGTAAAATTGTTGTTTTGCATATTATGTAGAAATCTCTCTCTTATACCTCCTCCCCTTTGATATTATTTTGGTGGGATAACTACCTAAAATATCCCTATCCCCATCCCTCCAAAATTACCAAATCCCACCAACCAAACAAGGGATAAAATGAAAGAGGGATTAGTAATGCTTATTCCTCAAACTTATCCCTAAAACAAACAAGCCGTAAAAACACAATAGTGAGATAAGTTTATTCCCTCGGTCTTTTTGCAGTTGCTACAAAACTGACTTTCAACACTATTCATGTTGCAACTTTGACTCATTTTGATGCTTAATATATAACAAAAACCACAGTCGTTATACGTCATACGAGATCTTATTTGTTCGTCTCAATGTATACTTTTGAAATATATAATTTTATAATTTTTTATTATATCAAACTTAAGTTATTGGTTTTATAAGTTACGTTTGAGGAGATGTGAAAAAAATAGATGTAGCAACTAAAAAAAACAAATGGAGTAAAAAATAAATCTTAAGAAATTTATTTTTATAATTTCCCAAATTTACACCCTCTAATCATCTTAAGTTATGAACCAATAAGGCAATAACCATACAATTTTCTCCCATTTTATCGCAATTAGCATTTACCAAACAATCCAGTAATCCACCATAAAAGTCAAAACAACACTACCAAAACCAAATAAACCTCACACAAAAAAAAAGATGTTCACCACAAGTCGTCCACTATTCCACACTCCTTTCACTCGCTTAACTTCCCACACTCGTCGTCCTCCCCTCAGCCGCCGCAATTCTCGTATCACAATGTCAACCACCACCGATTCAACCACCTCAACAATCGAACACATCGTACTTTTCAAAGTCAAACCATCCGCTGACCCCACACAACTCACCACCATGGTCAACGGTCTCTCTTCCCTCTCCACTCTCCCCATGGTCCTCCACCTCACCGCCGGAAACCTCCACAACAACCGCTCTTCCTCCACCCTCTCCTTCACTCACCTCCTCCACAGCAGGTACCGCACCAAAGACGACCTCGCCAACTACTCCTCTCACCCTGACCACCTCTCCGTCGTCCGATCTTCTGTTCTCCCTATCTGCGACGACATCATGGCCATTGACTGGGTATCTGACACTCTCACTGGTCAAACAAAAGTCAACCCTAACTCAGCTATGCGACTTCAGCTAATCAAGCTCAAAGATGGCGTCACTGAAACTGAAAAGAAGGAAGTGGTTGACGTCATCAGTGGAATGAAGGAGAAATTAGGTGGTGGAATTCTAGGGTTTTCGTTTGGGGAGAATTTTTCGCCTGCGAGAGCTAAAGGTTTTGAGATATGTTCGATTGCGGTTTTTGATGGTGTTAAGGAGTTGGAAGAATTGGAAGGGAGTAATGAGATTGAGAAAGAGAAAGATAAGGTTAGAGGTTTAATTGATGATCTTGTTGTTGTTGATTATGTTGTTCCTAATCCTAATCATTCTGCTAGTCTTTGATTTTCTTTTTCAGTGTGATCACTGTATTTGGATTTGAGATTAATAATGATTTGATTTTGATTTGTGTTTTTATTATTTGTTAGTTAATGATACAATTATTATTTGAGTTAATTTACTCATTTGCAATGATTTTCTGTGTTTTTTTTTTTTTACATAAATGCGCAAATTCATTTATTAGCAATCAGTATTTGAGGTTAACTGCTTATTGCTGAAAGTCTGAAACTGGTTTACAACGTGTTTAGTTTTCGCGGCTCCTCTGCTGTTAAGACTTAAGAGGCTCAATGTGGTCAATCGCGAGGCTAGCCGAATTGTATGTATGTTATGAATGTTGCTTAAATGTAATTGGACTGAATCACTGAATAACCACTGCTCCAATTTAAACTCTGGCCCCATCCTTTCGGGAACAAGGCTTTGATGATGATGATGATGACGACGACGACGAAGGAAGTCATAGTTCTAGAATGTTGATGGAAACCTGTTAGAACCGAAAGAGGATTATGAGGGAAAATCGACTATAACAGTTTTCTGGTAGCAAAGTCAACTGGTAGATAATAAGAATTATAGAGAATAATTCAGTAGGTCTTTCAGTCTTGAATTGAGTTTGAAGAAATACTTAGACATCATACTTGTGTCTTGTTGTTCATGCATTGGCATTTTGCTGCTATAGTTCTATCTGGGGAGTAAGGCCCAAGAAACACCAAATTGGTCTAGTGACCAACGCCTTAACAGGCCTCATTATCTTCTTTGTCTGACGCCATTGTTTTGTAATGGCATTTAACATTCAATTTTATTCCCAGTTTTGAACATCACTTTCATATCGTACATGAACACCATGTGGAAAGTTGTTGCCAACAAAGATTTGTACTCTTGCTATTGGTTATTGACTTGGTGTAAATCCGTTCTGAATATGATAAAATTTTTGTGTTTGTTTGGGCCGTGTGCATGTTTGTCATGGAAGCTCTAGTTATCGGCAGAGCGTAAGACAGTTGATTGACTTGGTGTTTGCTTGGGTCATGTTTGCACATCGATCATTCTTATCATTGTCGCAATTGTTACTTCCAGCTTGATCATTCTTTATCAAATCATGACATGACAGTGTTCTTCCTTCATCTTATTTCCTGATAGCTGCTTCTGGTTGTTCATAATATCCTCGATTTGTTAACTTTAAATTGACATTAAACTTGTCAGCATTATAAACCCCATTTTTCACTTTGAATTGGTCCAAATATGCGGAATTTCTTACTTTTCGTGGAGGATTAGATATCCCAGGATCAACTATCACAGTCTGCAGAGGTTGCCATTTATTCCGCTTCGACATTACCTTTTGAGCAGTTTTTGGGCAAGATTAATGGGGTTGGCTTGTGTGCAATATTGATTGCGCAATATTCCGTTAGGCCCTTTAGATAGACCTGGACCAGGAATGTTTGGACTTTGGAGACAGAAAAATAAGTTCCTAGAAACTAAGCAGTTCGCAGTGTTGACCCAGCAGTTATGCAGGTTGCTTCTGTCTTCTTCATAGGCAAGCATATAACTTTGCTGAGGCCTGAGGGTGAAACCCAGATTTAAATGTAATATTTGTATTTAGTATAACAAGTACAAAATCGCAACAATCATATCATCATCTGTACTTCTATGATCTATATGAGCGGGCTGTATCCTGTAGGCAATTCTATAGATTCTATACAGGTGGTACCAAAACCTATCTTCTCATAAAGCTGAAAAATGGATGAGCGCATTCTTATGCACCTGGCGTCTGAACGTCTTGATTGCCTTGAAACTGCAATCACCCACCAAAATGCTCTCTCACAAACATTGTCTGAAACTAAATGAGTATATTTTTACTGTTAAAGTTATTAAGTTACTGTTAAATTATTTGTTGATCATTGTTATTAATGTTACTTAATACCAAATGTTTCCACTTTTGGTTTCTTATACAAACTTAAACATTAAGTGCCCAAATCTGTAGGTTATACAGAATCAGTGAGAAAAGAAACAAAAACAATCAGACGGCCAATATAAATGGTCTCGTCTGTAGCACATGTAATGCAAACTGCAAAGGGATCCCATTTGTCGTATACATTAATGCTATGTCATGTATAAAGTAACTAGGTAACTACAGTTTTTAGTGAATGATAATTTCATTTTTAGTCATATTACTTTCTAATTAGGTATTTACGTGTGGTCCATTCATAATTCACTTATTGGGTAATAGCATTGTTAATACCTCAATTCTTTGAATTTTTTTCTCTAAATTGCCACTTACGTATACAAAACACTCTATATATAAACTCAACATCACCAGCCTTATGCTAAAATTATTATTAGCCATATACTTTATTTATTTTCCTTCTAACACATAATATTATGTTCTCTAGAGGGATCATGGAAAAAAATTATTTCGATGATCTTTTCTCTGCTTCTTTTATGTTTCTCTAAGAAAAGGGGTTGATAAGCGCGTGTGCACACACATACTTGACGAAGGGAAAAGTTAGATATGGGAAGAAGTCCGTGTTGTGTCAAAGAAGGTTTGAATAGGGGAGCTTGGACGGCTATGGAGGATAAGATTTTGATCGACTTCATCAAGACTCATGGCGAAGGAAGGTGGAGAAGTCTTCCTAAGAAAGCAGGTAAGATGGTAATCTCTGTTTTTTGTATATATGGACTTCTGGCTACCTAGCTCAAATTTTAGTTTATATAATTAGAGAGTAATCTTGAAATTATGGATAGCAAAATAAATTACATGGATGTATTTTGGTAGGTTTGAAGAGATGTGGAAAGAGTTGTCGATTGCGGTGGATGAATTATCTTAGGCCAGATATCAAAAGAGGCAATATCACACCTGATGAGGAAGATCTCATCATAAGACTCCATAAGCTTTTGGGCAACAGGTACAATAGTTCATTATTTGATTTTCTTTACCTAGCAATAGTTATATTTCATTGCTTTTACTCTGCCTAGTGTATTTATATTTGAATTTGTTCTTCTAGTTGACAAACATGTATTTATATTTTAGTCCCTATTGCATGTATGTATGTAGGTGGTCATTGATAGCTGGTAGATTGCCAGGTCGAACAGATAATGAAATCAAGAATTATTGGAATGCTAATTTGAGCAAGCGAGTAAATCAATGCAACGATCAAGCACCTAACACGCTTACCACACTACATAACAACAAACCTCGAAACCAACCTGTAAAAAAGAAGCCATTAAGTGCTATAGAGGAATCCACGACATTTGAACACCCCTTAGAGTCCAATGTGGTTCGAACCAAAGCAATTCGATGCACCAAAGTGTTCATCAACCCTCAACCACAACCACAAATTCTACAAGGCAGTAAAACCACTAGCTATGGGGATACACCACCATGTTCAGCCAATTCTAATGGTAACACTAATAACAACTTTTCAGCTGATCACAACTCTTCTCCAGAGATAGATGAAGCATATAAAATGCCATCATCAGAATTTCTAATGGACGAAGATCTATTCATGGATGATTTTAATCTAGTTTCCGAGCTTCTTAATTCAGAATTTTCGAGCATTGGTGATTTTAGTAACGATTCTAGCAATGATGCAAGTGATTTGCTATCGCCTAGCTCCTCACAACAACAACCTTTTGCTCTATCTCAAGAGTTGCTTGAAGATTGGCTTGGAGATCAACAAGTTATCTAGTTTGCTACTTGTGTAGTTGTGTGTGTTGACAACTTGACATATTCCATAATTGTAGTAATTTCACCATCTTCAACTATCTTTACCCTTTTTTTTTTTTTTTTTTTTTT